>CM060956.1:14245381-14370381 GCA_030765055.1 Mantis religiosa
CTTTACTGAACAGCCCCCGTATTTATGGTGTACAATATACTATCAGTTACTAACACGTAAATAAGGGTAATTATTTCAGGCAGACGTGTAGATTTATCGTTAATTTGGTAAGGTTGCTACAAAATTGGAATGAACATAAGGCGGGGCTAGGCGTGGCAGTCCTATCGCTACTAGCCAATGCGATGTGCGCAACGTTGTACAGATAAGCACGCATACTGGCTCGCTTTGCCGAAGCGTGCGGCTAATTTCTTTGCGGACTCTAAAGATACTAATTACAGAATTATTTTGTTTTTCTAATGTTACAGAGCTACTTTTTCTGAGGATTACTGTCCAAACCGCATGTTTGTAGCACATCTGGTTTCGGAGATATGGAAAAATAAGGCGTCTGACTAGAAACAAAAGAATCATTAACTGTCAGTAAAGAAAAGCACACACGTGCTATGCTGCAGTTACATTCAGTAAAGTGGTGTTCTTTTAAGAGTACACACGTGTTGTACAAAGTTAGTAAATATATCGCTTAGCAAGTCTAGTACTGGTGCGTCTAGTAGTAACTGCGAAACAACTCATAAGATTTTACATAAGCAGGCGACAAATATTCTTGTTAATGTGCATTACTTTTTCAAACAGATGTCAATTAAAGACATTCTCGAAAGTACAAATTTCGCTCAGAGTCGAGAATTAATGTTACAAGTTTGTCACGTGAGTACTCATTCTATGACGAACATTGTTAAAGAAGACAAACAGTTTACCAAATTAGAAGTTTTCATATTTAGATCTCCAGGGAAACATCGGGCAGTTAAGAAACGTGATAACAACTTAGTCAATTTTCAAGTATGTTTTACGTAGAACAATTTATGATTTATATGACAAGGATGAATATCCAACTGCCAAAAGGCTGACCAAATAGAATATACGGATTCTGTATCTTTTTTGCATAATTTTCTGAAATCTCTTGGGTTCAAATATAGGAGAACAAATGAATGTCGCAAATTTCTGCGCATAGTGCATAACATTAATACATGAGATCCTTGGTATAAAAATGATTCATAAATACACATTCATATCTTCCGTATTTATCAAGTACTTTAATGAAACAAAAATTGGTTTAAGGTTCATTACAGACAGTATACAAATATGACATCATTAAAATAGAAACTATATTCACAAATCGTTGAAACGTCACTATTTTGTTTCACTGTAGCAAATACCTTATTTCGTAGAACACATCTAATATGAATCATTTAGTTTTCTGTACATATGAACGATAGCTACGTAAGCGAACTGTTCTCCAGTTCAAAGTTTTAAGATTCAGATTATGCGATAATCATTGTATATGTTCTCACACACATGCTGAAATATTAAGTGAACTTTTCTGTCAGCATCTGTATCACTGTACATCTCAGCATCTGTATGATACTTGCTAGATTGAGACAAAGACAGATATATCTTCTATCTCTGTCGCCCGCTAGCCGTGGAACTGGCAACACCAAGACAGTACAATAACCGTATTGGCTCAACCTATGTTCATTCTTATTTTGTAGCTAATCTAATTACCTGCGACATTATCATAATGCCAGTAATTTTTAAACGAGTACAGCAGTCGATGGAGCGTCGCTGTAGTGCTTTTATTAAGGCTGGTAGAGGATATTTTCAACAGTTCTCTAATGTGTGCTGGTATTTTAATTGTGCTGTTGCGAGTGTTTCTTGGACCCAGATTTGAATTCATAAATATAAAACAAAAGTACAACCACTAGTTGACTGTAGGCAGGTATCTCTATAAGCACCCATAAATTTCCTTCAAACAACCAACGGTATTTGAGTTCACTTATAGTATTTCTGTTTCTATTTCCCCCTCTAAACTGTTTGCAGCAGGATAGTTATAGTTTCAGACACATTATAACAATTGTTAATGTTTGTTTGATAACAGGCACTTTGCGATCAAGACGTGGTTTTTGGAGAAGAACCTATTCACATATGGATCCTCCAGGAACAACCTGATGCAAGTAGGACATTACACGCAGATGGTCTGGGCTTCAACTCACAAGGTCGGCTGTGGCTTCAGCAAGTGTGAAGGTGGCCCTAGAGGCAAGCCATATTACAGTTACATTTGTAACTACTGCCCCATGTAAGTATACTTTACTCTCTATACACAGTAGTAACAATCACATGCTATATAGCCGCTTTCAAATGTTTTCTGACCCATGTGGAACATGAGGAAAGAGGTAAATGGGATACAGTCCAGGCTAGGAACTAAGGGCCATATTTATAGTCAGACTTGGTCCGGACCAGCTTTCTACTTCCGGTGGACTAACGTTGGACCATAAATATTCTTATTCACAAACCGGGATTAGCGATAGTCCGGGGACCAAACACGTTGGTCCGGCTCCGAGGGTTAGTTTAAAGGCGGAGTATCTTTGCAACATGGACGACAATGAAGTGAGGAATGTAGCTGTGGTGGGTAGAATTCGTGAAATAAGACGAAGGAGGAAAACTTATCTACCAAGAATAGAAATTATTGCGACGTACGACGACCTAAACTTCAAAAGCAGATACAGGTTTAGTAAAGTGAACGCCAGAAATGATTTTGGAAGCACTACCTGATGAAATCATAACCTTGTTTTCAGGGGTTATTGGAACTTCGTTGTCTTTTATTTTCACGTTTAGAGTACTGTTTTACTCTAAACCTACGCTTAGGATTGCATTTTGTTATTCTACCCATATTTATAAGCACTTTGGAAGAAGTACAATACCTAAAACACTCGAAAAATATGAAAATGCGAAACTACACTTTGAATCTCTTGGAACACTCTTTGTTTACAAACACTGAAAACAAATGACTAGCATATTCCAGGACTGCCAACATAAACGAATGCACAGCCTTCTAAGTCTTAGCCTAAATTGCTGCCTGTCAAAATATTACAAAACTTATTTTATGGAAAACAGAAGCAGTACGAAACTGGACATTGCTTCAGACAGAGCTGGCATTTAAAGAAGGCGTGGTCACAGCACCTCCATCTTTAAAATCCAAATTTAAAGAATTTAAAAGTTAATATATATAACATAAACCTTACATTTTTATAATCAGAAAGAATCAGGCTTTTCAATGGACCAAATTTCAAAAATCGATTTTTTCGACATATTTCACGTCCAGGTTCCCTTAAACAGAAATTTTTAAATGTTATAAACTACTTTTTTAGAATATACTAAGCTTGGGCTATTTTATGATAATTGAATTCCAAACTTGAATACTATAGTAATGTCTGTTTATTGTTACAGAGGCAACTTCATAGAGCGGCTAGGAAAGCCTTACAAGAAAGGTGCACCCTGTTCCAAATGCGAGGATTCCTGTCGTCTAGGGAAACTGTGTACCAACGCCTGTCACTGGGCGGATCTTTGGGCTAACTGCAGGGAGCTGAATGCCACGTGGCACAACTGGCTATGTCACAACCACACGCCTGAGGGTAGAGAACGTCATCGTTTCTGTCGTGCCACCTGCAACTGTAAGGATAAGATCATATGAGTCCGCTGCTGTGTGGAACATAGTGGAATTCAGTTCCTATTCTTTAATAAGCAGAGGCGCACCTAGAGAAGCTGCTCCGGAACAGTTTCTTTAATTATCTTGTGCATTAAGACACTTCGTGTGTTTTTTAAAACTTCGTGACTGTTACGACGCCGAGAAGAAACGTGTAGAAGAGGAAGATGTGACTTTTTCGTCTTGTTTACCGTCGAGTTTCATAACAAGGCAAATCATAAAGGTGGCAATTGAATGGGTGCTCGCAAAAATGGCTAACCAGCATTTTATCTGAACAGACAAAAGTAAACCTTTGCGAATTTATCGGCTATTATGTGTTTCAAATGAGATGATATTTGTCCTTGAGGGCTACTAGGTGAGCAACCAATCGGAGTACTGCGGTGTTGTCATATTGCATTCCCCCTAAGTGGTGTGTGACGAGCGGCAAACTAATGAATCTCTAATAAATACTATTCGTGTTAAGACAAAAATTCAGATTTTGCAAAAAATGATCCATGAAATAGGAGAGAGTAATGTATTTAACATAACCTTAAAAACCCTATATTTTTAGCTCAAATAGTTTTTCTAATACAAACAAATAAATTAGATACTATTATATTATAACAATGCATTGCAACGTAAGCACTGTAATGAATATCATTATTGGTTGGCATGTATGCGTGAACGTATATTTGAAATTACTCAGAACTGAAACGTAAACATTTGACATGACGTGATAAAAGAAATATGTACTTTGAATAAGTCAAGGTGTTTGTTAAATTCGATGAGAGGAAACGATACACTTCTTGCTAGTCTGGCAGAACGTGTCTGGTCACATTATATCTTTGTTTATGAATGGTTCGTAATCTCTATTTACTCTAGAGAGTTCAAAGCAGTATTATTCAGTTACTCTTCCGTGAAAAAGTCTATCAGCTGGATCAATGAGACACGATCCACCTTCCCCCCTTACTACTGCTAGAACAATCCAATTAAGTTAATGTAGTCTCAAATTATGTTGCAAACAGAAATGGTATTTTTAAACTGACTGACTTTGAACGACTTATACACGAAGAAATTGACAAGGAACAACAAGACTGGGAAAACTGCGTGAGATATCAGATAAACTACAAGAAGATGACTTTTGTAAAGAAATAGCACGTAACGAGATTTTGGAACCTATCATCATAAATTTGCAGTACTCAGACGTTGAAGACAATGACAATGACGAATTATCTCTTAACGTAAGTAACATTCACAGCTATACGGATGTACCACTGGTATTTTCGTTGGATTAGAAAAATAAGTAATTCATAAACTATAATTAATTTTAAACTAAATATTTAAACCATTTGCGGAATATACCAGTTGTGAGTTCAACAACTGCATTATGATAAAGCTTACGAAAATTCGGTTTGCGTCCCCTTACGTCTAGCGCCAAGTGCATTCGCAAGTGTGCGAGATAGAGGGAAATATTAAAAGAGGGGGGTAAGGAGGAGGCAACGCTGAAGGCTCTAGCGCATCTAATTCGCTACAGGCGAGAACTCTTCCTATTTTAAACACATAATAGCCGCTTCCTTTGGAATCACTATGGGCCCTTAACTTGATAGAGCCCTCGAATCTCCCCTTCCTTCTCAAAAGTACATCACAAGCCTAAACGTCCAGTACGACCCTAATTACAGTCCTCTGATTTAAGTTTCTAGAATTCCCTGCATAAACGTACTCCTACCTCTATGGCGAAATGTAAGCTTACTTCTTGTATAACAAGACAAAACAGCGTGCTTTATAAAACTGTCACAATTTTGAAAGCTTTAACGTTAGCCGAACTCAAAATGTATTCCAGCTTCTGCTGTAGATTGAAGATATAAGTTATTTTGTAAAATATTGACGGTTAGTTCGTGTTTGTGAGTACCCATTCAGTTCAAAATTAACATAAACTAAAATCTAGAGCTGTGTTTGACTGCCGAACAGCAAGAATTTATAACAAACGCTGTGCTAGTCAACGCAAATGGGTGAGTTAAGTGCCCTCACTTCTTGCATAAACATATTACTACTTATGTACAGTCTACTGTTTTAGAGATATCATTCGTACATTGAATTTATAACTTGATGTCATAGCCATCTCCATCCATACATAGAACCTACTAGTTCCCAAATTAACCTATTTACACTGCCAGACTCACCCACCGTACATCAAATTACACTCATGTACATCCAATATCGATGGCGTATTTCTAGGACACAGGCAGAGACAACTGCAAGTACCAAATTACACATTTGTTGTGCTCGTTTCAAATATCTGAACAGGCGCATTAATATTACAGAAATAACAAGAAAAATGCCTGGCTACGTTACCAAGGGGAATTGAAATCGTCTTGAGTCCTATCACACACTGTTATCCGCATTTGGATACACAAGACTCGACTATAAACAATTCAAGATTTTATGTTGGTCGAATTGGTTTACGTTAGCGAACCTGTGAAGTATAAGTAGACTTTGAGCTTAGTAAATTTTTTTGGTATAACTGAGAAATTATATAAACAATGGAAATGTTTCTGTTGTGTTTTATTTCACCAGTTTTGCCAAAGATACAAAGTAACAAACGTGCTGCGTGTTACAAATGAAGCAGATATCTTGACTTATTAAAATAGATTTGAATATGTTGGGGTTTCCATGCAATAACATGGAGGATAGGTCGAAGAGTGAATACTGTGACCTTTTGGATTCCTAAAATTAAAAGCCAAGTTTGCAGAAATTCAAATGCTCTTTATTTCAGTAGAAAACACTTTGGTCAACCCTTACAGGCTCTGAAAATGACGTGCCATACACACAGTAGTATCTGCTTACTTCACCACACATAAACAAATGAAATAATTCACCCGTGGTACACTTCAAATAGCTGCACGTACACCATTAACAGCTCAAATTGCAACTCGCAACTACGGTACAGCTCAAATGTCCACACACTGCACGGCTGCAGCTCCCATGGCTATAAGTCTTTGGTTTCCTTGGCAGTTTGTTGTCACTTCTTCCTGACCTTCACTTGTTTTACCCTAATCTAATTTTCTCTTAACTTATATAAGAATTATCCTACACATATATTTTTCTTTTCACCCATCCCTGTTAACATACCAAACACCTCAACCTCTTTGCTCACAATGTCCCATTTCTTATCCCATATTTTTGTCCTGTAATTTGTTAACTCCTTACATTCTATCAGGTAATGAACAGTGCTCTCTTCATCTCCACAAAATTCACTTATCCCTACCTCATTACTTCTCAACCCTTTTAGATATATTATTCCTACTCTCACCCATGCTATGCCTTCTCTTCCAGTTTTGCCACATTGATCTATATATTTTTCTCTACCCCATTCTGTCTTTAATTGCTTATAAAATGTCAAAGATTTCTTTTCTTCTATACTTTCCCATATCTCCTGCCTATCTATGTATTGTACTCTAGTTCTCACTTCCAAAAACCGTTATAATTTGTCTCCTCTGCTATCCATAAATCTCCAATATCTATATTTAATATCATTCTTTGCAATTCCGACCATCAACTGTTTGTGTTCTTAATGCTTTTCTGTTGTTTCATGCACAGATTCAATAACTCCACTTTCTGCCCTTTAATACCTTTATACAGAAGCTCAATATTCGCTCTATTATTATTCCCCTCCTTTTTGTATTGTCCAATGCCACTTCTCTTGGTGCCCTAGTAGCCCTTTACAAAACAATCCATACATCTGGTCTAATTGTGTTCCTATCTCTGATGTGCCCCATACATTGTTCTGGCTTCAACGACCGCCTAACCATCTAACTGACATCTCCAGTTTATGTTTACATATTCTTACCCCTGACATTGCCGCCCTGCCATTAGCTATCACTTTTCTGGCTTGTACGACCCATCCTCCACTGCTACACATCCTTACAACTAAATAGTCATATTCCTTTACCACTTAAATTAAGTACATACCTGGAGATATGTCACTGATGTTTGATGACTTTCAAAACATGTACAGTTACAGATTTTAAATCCTTAGTGTAATGAGAGGTAATTGAAATGAAAAGTTTAGACTACTTGGAGTTGATGTTTAAATATCTGATGATCTAGAAAATGGTTATGTGCTATAACATGTTTATACATAGGTAGACAAATTGACTGTACTGCAAGTTTATGTTAAAGCAATAGTATTTACATAGAGCAGTAGTTTTTATGATGTGTTTAGTAATGTCTGTAGATATGAAATATTAATGGAATTTATTTATTTTATATTTTTATATTAAATAAACAACATATATGTATACATTTTTTACTGTCCAACCTTACACCCTCCTTTTTGTATTTTATTTCCAATACACACGACGGCTGTTCAATAAAGAATGAACCTAATTTTTTTGACAACGTGATAATCCCCATAATTTTGATGGTCCTTCACAAAATAGTCTCCCCTGAATGCGATGTACTTGTCCCAGCGTTTCTGTCAGTCTTCAAAGACATGCTGAAAACCATTTTTGAGAGATGCTTCAAAATTGCCTCCGCAGCCTTCACCACTGCTTCTGATGATAGATAATGCCTCCCACGAAGGCGTTTCTTCAAGTTAGGGAATAGAAAAAAGTCACATGGGGCTAAATCCGGACTATATGGAGGGTGAGGGATGCACTTCACGTTGATTTGTGCAAGATATTCAGCAACAACATTGGCAATATGCGGCCGCGCATTATCGTGGTGCAGCATCCAGCCTGCTTCATGGAAATGTGGTCTTTTGCGTCTGATATAGACTTGCAATATTTTCAGGACATTCCTGTAGTATTGTCCAGTTACTCATGTGTGTGCAGGTACAACATGCAGATAAACCATTCCATGAATATCAAAGAATGAGATGACCATAACTTTCCCAGCAGAAGCAACCACTTTTGCTTTTTCGGGGGTTGGTGATGAAGGAGATTTCCACACTGAGCTTTGTTGTTTGCTCTCAGGATCAAAATGATGTAGCCAAGTTTCATCAGCAGTGATTACGATTGAAAGAAACTCCAGATCTTCCTCTAACATCAACTTTAACTGCGTGTTACCTCCATTACAGCGGTAGGCGATACTGAACATGTCTGAACTTGTCTGGTTCTCACAGGCGGGAACCAGGAGTACCAACAATGAAACTACTACGACGTGTTTGTTTCACATTAAGCTAACAGGATATAATAAGATTGAATTTTAGTGCGAAAAATTATGACCGTAAAAAGATTATTATCATTCTTTATTGAACAGCTCTCGTATTTAACGTTTTGAATTTGTTTTGCCATAGTCTCTTCAATTTAATTGAATTGAATACGCTATGTATACATCTGATACCTACAATGACTGTAAAATGAGTGTGAAAATTCTCAGTTAGACAAAGGAATAAGCTTTCCAAGAATAGCTTGTATGAAAATGGGCAGAGAAAGCATGTGAATTCACACTTAAGTTTTAAATTTTACTCTTATTAAAACACAATAAACAACAAAAAGTTCTCCAGCCATAGCTAGAAAGCTAAAAATTAAGAGTTGCCGTGAAGCAATTAAAATTTCTTTGAGGCTAAAACAACGAATTTCTGTGTATCGAATTCGGTATACAACATTCTGTTCAGGAAGAAGTAGAAAAAGCGTTAGAAAAGTGAAGTGCAGGAAAAAGTTTTGGAGGGCTTTTGTGATCAACAACTGTGATAGAGATTAAATGTATCCATGAAATTAATTCACATGGAATTCGTCTGTCCTCCCCAAAGAAAGAATGTATGCATAGGGTGGGAAAAAATGTAATTACGGAGATGGCAGAACAAAGTTGGCCTAAGACAAGGATGCAAAATGAGTTCAATTTTATTTAACTTATTTATAGACGAGGTAATAAATAAGGTTAAAGAAGGAAATCAGTACTGTCCGGTAATAGCAAACAAAGAAATTCCTGGACTGCTATATGTGGATGACTTAATGGTAGGATCTATAACGGTAGTAGGATTGCAGAAGGCAATACATGGAATCCAGAAATTCTGTGAAGAATGGGGAATAAAAATAAACATAAATAAGTTGGAAGTTATGGTCTTCAAGAAGGGAGTTAAACTAAAAAGAGACGAAAAGTGGGTACTAAATGGTAAAAGGGTAGAAGTGGTCAATTAATTTGAATACTTAGAAGTAAGGTTGAATAACAATGGAAAGTGACGAGCACACACGAGAAAAATTGAAGCTAAAGGAAGGGCGGCAATGAATGGGATAAGAATATGCAAATATAAGCTAGAAATAATAACCAAGTTGTTAGAAAGAATGTATGAAATACTAGTTGAATCCAAATTGCTGTATGCAGTGGAGATCTGAGGGAGGGGGGCACAGAGGTAATCAAAACGGTGGACCGAAACTACAGAAGGTTTTGTAAAGAGCTACTAGACTTACCAAGATCAGCACCTAGGGAAGTAGCTTTAGTAGTATTAGGAAACACAAGAAGAAATGGAATAATAATCGAAAGAATAATAAACTTTTGGTATAGGTATATGGCCAAAGAAGAAGGGGAAATTATGCATGATACAGAAAACAAGATTAGTTGGTGGGCACAGATAGTAAGAATTATGGAAAAAATAGGAATGGGAGATATATGCAGATTAGAGGAAAGGAATACAAGCGATAAAATGAAGAATAGAAGATATAGAAAGTTAGGAAATATGGGGACGTCTATAAAATATGAAATCATTACAATTTTACAAACAATTAAAAAGAAACTGGGGACGAGAAGCATATGTAGATTACTGCAATAGGCAAGAGAGAGAAGGGTTAGCTTAGATGAGAACAGGAATAGTATTTATAAGAGGGGTAAGAGGTAGGGAAAAGGGAATTTGTGAATTGTGTGGGGGAAAAGAAATTATAGAACACTATACAACAGAATGTGAGAAAGTTGCAATGTGGAGAAAAAAGGTTTGGGAGGAAGAATGGGAGAAAGTACAGAAGAGGATAGTAGCCATAAAAATTTTAACAGGAAAACAAGGTAAGAAGTATTGGTGAGCTCTTACAGAAAGTAAAATAAAAATGGGCAAGAAATGTAAAAAATATAAGAAAGGAAGATGGGGGCGGGGGAGAAAAGGGTCTAATTAAGTAACAAGGAGGTATGGAGGTTAATAGCTACCTGACAGAGCAGAATACCAGGGTGTCATGTAAGACAAGGTAGCAACAAGCTAAAGACAAATAAATGTAAAGAATATAAGAAAGGAAGATGAGGGGGAAGAATGGGACTAATTAAGTAACAAGTGGACATGTAGGTTAAGAGCTACCTGGCAGAGTAGAAGACCAGGGTGTCATGTAAGACAAGGTAGCAGCAAGGTAAAGACAAATAAATGTAAAGAATATAAGAAAAGAAGATGAGGGGGAAGAATGGGACTAATTAAGTAACAAGGAGGCATGTAGGTTAAGAGCAAAAGACCAGGGTGTCATGTAAGACAAGGTAGCAGCAAGCTAAAGACAAATAAATGTAAAGAATATAAGAAAAGAAGATGAGGGGGAAGAATGGGACTAATTAAGTAACAAGGAGGCATGTAGGTTAAGAGCAAAAGACCAGGGTGTCATGTAAGACAAGGTAGCAGCAAGGTAAAGACAAATAAATGTAAAGAATATAAGAAAAGAAGACGAGGGGGAAGAATGGGACTAATTAAATAACAAGGTGGCATGGAGGTTAAGAGCAAAAGACCAGGGTGTCATGTAAGACAAGGTAGCAGCAAGCTAAAGACAAATAAATGTAAAGAATATAAGAAAGGAAGATGAGGGGGAAGAATGGGACTAATTAAGTAACAAGGAGGCATGGAGGTTAGGAGCTACCTGACAGAGCAGAAGACCAGGGTGTCATGTAAGCCAAGGTAGCAACAAGCTAAAGACAAATAACTGTAAATAATATAAGAAAGGAAGATGAGGGGGAAGAATGGGACTAATTAATTATCAAGGAGGCATGGAGGTTAAGAGCTACCTGACAGAGCAGTGGACTAGGGTGTCATGTAAGACAAGGTAGTAACAAGGTAAAGACAAATAAATGTAGCCCAAAGTTGTAAATTGTACAATTTTGTAATATACACAATAAATAATTCATTCAATTCATTATAACTTTCCAACTCACTGAACTGAAGTGACCGTGTTCTCGAACGCCTGCATGCAAGTGCACGAGTGCCCGCACGAGAGCAATGCTGAATGGTTTGCCTAGACGGCAGGCTACAACTGACAAGCTGGACCTCGAAGTTCACGTTAGTGTTTTGTGGCTCAGGCATCTACAAGTTTCAGAACAGTCTCGGATGTAGGCTTTTTTATTTACATTAATATGTGTGCAGTGTGTAAGTTTAAAGAGAATAACCACCAAGAGGTCGGGGAAAAAAACCAATTGAAACTCATGCATTGCGATGTAAGCTTTAACAATAATAATACTTGGAAAGATAGAGTCAGACTGAAAAACTCAATGCCATAGCCGGGATTTGAACCACAAATCTTCTGGTCTCCGTCCAGCCGCTCTATTCATTGAGCTACTATGGTAAACGTGCCGACATGACATTAAATTCTCCAACTGACTCATGTTCTCCCGGTAAACCCCTTAGAAGTTCTCATAAACACATGAGACAACTATTTTAATGACGACTTACTATGCTGTAAGTACTTTAAGACCCGGGTATGACATTAAATTCTCCAACTGACTTATGTTCTCCCGGTAAATCACTTAGAAGTTCTCATAAACACATGAGACAACTACTTTAATGACGACTTACTATGCTGTAAGTACTTTAAGACCCGGGTATGACATTAAATTCTCCAACTGACTCGTGTTTTTCCCGGTAAACCACTAGGAGTTCTCATAAACACATGATACAACTGCCTTAATGACGACTTACTATGCTGTAAGTACTTTAAGACCCGGGTATGACATTAAATTCTCCAACTGACTCGTGTTTTTCCCGGTAAACCACTAGGAGTTCTCATAAACACATGAGACAGCTACCTTAATGACGACTTACTATGCTGTAAGTACTTTAAGGCCCGGGTATGACATTAAATTCTCCAACTGACTCGTGTTTTTCCCGGTAAACCACTAGGAGTTCTCATAAACACATGAGACAACTACCTTAATGACGACTTACTATGCTGTAAGTACTTTAAGACCCGGGTATTACATTAAATTCTCCAACTGACTCGTGTTTTTCCCGGTAAACCACTAGGAGTTCTCATAAACACATGAGACAACTACCTTAATGACGACTTACTATGCTGTAAGTACTTTAAGACCCGGGTATGACAATAAATTCTCCAACTGACTCGTGTTTTCCCGGTAAACTACTAGGAGTTCTCATAAACACATGAGACAACTACCTTAATGACGACTTACTATGCTGTAAGTACTTTAAGACCCGGGTATGACATTAAATTCTCCAACTGACTCGTGTTTTTCCCGGTAAACCACTAGGAGTTCTCATAAACACATGAGACAACTACCTTAATGACGACTTACTTTGCTGTAAGTACTTTAAGACCCGGGTATGACATTAAATTCTCCAACTGACTCGTGTTTTTCCCGGTAAACCACTAGGAGTTCTCATAAACACATGAGACAACTACCTTAATGGCGACTTACTATGCTGTAAGTACTTTAAGACCCGGGTATGACATTAAATTCTCCAACTGACTCGTGTTTTTCCCGGTAAACCACTAGAAGTTCTCATAAACACATGAGACAACTACCTTAATGACGACTTACGATGCTGTAAGTACTTTAAGACCCGGGTATGACATTAAATACTCCAACTGACTCGTGTTTTTCCCGGTAAACCACTGGGAGTTCTCATAAACACATGAGACAACTACCTTAATGACGACTTACTATGCTGTAAGTACTTTAAGACCCGGGTATGACATTAAATTCTGCAACTGACTCGTGTTTTTCCCGGTAAACCACTAGGAGTTCTCATAAACACATGAGACAACTACCTTAATGACGACTTACTATGCTGTAAGTACTTTAAGACCCAGGTATGACATTAAATTCTACAACTGACTCGTGTTTTTCCCGGTAAACCACTAGGAGTTCTCATAAACACATGAGACAACTACCTTAATGACGACTTACTATGCTGTAAGTACTTTAAGACCCGGGTATGACATTAAATTCTCCAACTGACTCGTGTTTTTCCCGGTAAACCACTAGGAGTTCTCATAAACACATGAGACAACTACCTTAATGACGACTTACTATGCTGTAAGTACTTTAAGACCCGGGTATGACATTAAATTCTCCAACTGACTCGTGTTTTTCCCGGTAAACCACTAGGAGTTCTCATAAACACATGAGACAACTACCTTAATGACGACTTACTATGCTGTAAGTACTTTAAGACCCGGGTATGACATTAAATTCTCCAACTGACTCGTGTTTTTCCCGGTAAACCACTAGGAGTTCTCATAAACACATGAGACAACTACCTTAATGGCGACTTACTATACTGTAAGTACTTTAAGGCCCGGGTATAACATTAAATTCTCCAAATGACTCGTATTTTTCCCGGTAAACCACTAGGAGTTCTCATAAACACGTGAGACCACTACCTTAATGGCGACTTACTATACTGTAAGTACTTTAAGGCCCGGGTATAACATTAAATTCTCCAACTGACTCGTGTTTTTCCCGGTAAACCACTAGGAGTTCTCATAAACACGTGAGACCACTACCTTAATGACGACTTACTATGCTGTAAGTACTTTAAGGCCCGGGTATAACATTAAATTCTCCAACTGACTCGTGTTTTTCCCGGTAAACCACTAGGAGTTCTCATAAACACGTGAGACCACTACCTTAATGACGACTTACTATGCTGTAAGTACTTTAAGGCCCGGGTATAACATTAAATTCTCCAAATGACTCGTATTTTTCCCGGTAAACCACTAGGAGTTCTCATAAACACATGAGACAACTACCTTAATGACGACTTACGATGCTGTAAGTACTTTAAGACCCGGGTATGACATTAAATTCTCCAACTGACTCGTGTTTTTCCCGGTAAACCACTGGGAGTTCTCATAAACACATGAGACAACTACCTTAATGACGACTTACTATGCTGTAAGTACTTTAAGACCCGGGTATGACATTAAATTCTGCAACTGACTCGTGTTTTTCCCGGTAAACCACTAGGAGTTCTCATAAACACATGAGACAACTACCTTAATGACGACTTACTATGCTGTAAGTACTTTAAGACCCAGGTATGACATTAAATTCTACAACTGACTCGTGTTTTTCCCGGTAAACCACTAGGAGTTCTCATAAACACATGAGACAACTACCTTAATGACGACTTACTATGCTGTAAGTACTTTAAGACCCGGGTATGACATTAAATTCTCCAACTGACTCGTGTTTTTCCCGGTAAACCACTAGGAGTTCTCATAAACACATGAGACAACTACCTTAATGACGACTTACTATGCTGTAAGTACTTTAAGACCCGGGTATGACATTAAATTCTCCAACTGACTCGTGTTTTTCCCGGTAAACCACTAGGAGTTCTCATAAACACATGAGACAACTACCTTAATGACGACTTACTATGCTGTAAGTACTTTAAGACCCGGGTATGACATTAAATTCTCCAACTGACTCGTGTTTTTCCCGGTAAACCACTAGGAGTTCTCATAAACACATGAGACAACTACCTTAATGGCGACTTACTATACTGTAAGTACTTTAAGGCCCGGGTATAACATTAAATTCTCCAAATGACTCGTATTTTTCCCGGTAAACCACTAGGAGTTCTCATAAACACGTGAGACCACTACCTTAATGGCGACTTACTATACTGTAAGTACTTTAAGGCCCGGGTATAACATTAAATTCTCCAACTGACTCGTGTTTTTCCCGGTAAACCACTAGGAGTTCTCATAAACACGTGAGACCACTACCTTAATGACGACTTACTATGCTGTAAGTACTTTAAGGCCCGGGTATAACATTAAATTCTCCAAATGACTCGTATTTTTCCCGGTAAACCACTAGGAGTTCTCATAAACACATGAGACAACTACCTTAATGACGACTTACTATGCTGTAAGTACTTTAAGACCCGGGTATGACATTAAATTCTCCAACTGACTCGTGTTTTTCCCGGTAAACCACTAGGAGTTCTCATAAACACATGAGACAACTACCTTAATGACGACTTACTATGCTGTAAGTACTTTAAGGCCCGGGTATAACATTAAATTCTCCAAATGACTCGTATTTTTCCCGGTAAACCACTAGGAGTTCTCATAAACACATGAGACAACTACCTTAATGACGACTTACTATGCTGTAAGTACTTTAAGACCCCGGTATGACATTAAATTCTCCAACTGACTCGTGTTTTTTCCGGTAAACCACTAGGAGCTCTCAATAAACACATGAGACAACTACCTTAATGACGACTTACTATGCTGTAAGTACTTTAAGACCCGGGTATGACATTAAATTCTCCAACTGACTCGTGTTTTTCCCGGTAAACCACTAGGAGTTCTCATAAACACATGAGACAACTACCTTAATGACGACTTACTATGCTGTAAGTACTTTAAGACCCGGGTATGACATTAAATTCTGCAACTGACTCGTGTTTTTCCCGGTAAACCACTAGGAGTTCTCATAAACACATGAGACAACTACCTTAATGTCGACTTACTATGCTGTAAGTACTTTAAGGCCCGGGTATGACATTAAATTCTGCAACTGACTCGTGTTTTTCCCGGTAAACCACTAGGAGTTCTCATAAACACATGAGACAACTACCTTAATGTCGACTTACTATGCTGTAAGTACTTTAAGGCCCGGGTATGACATTAAATTCTCCAACTGACTTGTGTTTTTCCCGGTAAACCACTAGGAGTTCTCATAAACACATGAGACAACTACCTTAATGTCGACTTACTATGCTGTAAGTACTTTAAGGCCCGGGCTTTATAGTTCGGACCACTATTAGGTCAATTAATGGAAATTAATTGTTCTTTCACGCTGGCCGTGTGTAGGCTATGGCGTTGAATTTTTCAGTCTGACTCTATCTTTCCATACTTTAGACTATACACGGCCAATGTGAAAGGACAATTAATTTTTAATGATAATATTTATGGGACTGCGAGGTTAGTTGATATTTATTAGTGAGTGAAAATCTTAATGCCCAAGGCATTAGCGCCGATTGCTTAAATTTCAAGAGTATAAACATCAAATCTCGTTAGTAACATACGTGATTTTATCCGTTACCTAAGAAAAAAATCGACTTGTGTTCTGAATTATAAAATCTAGTTTATTATATAGCATTGTACACTGTAGATGTATATTTGTTTCTTGTTTTTTCAGAAAACTAGTGAAAGTTGAACATCGTACTAAGCCATCTACGAGGTAATCGATAGTCAAAGAGATTATAGGTAATATGTCTAACACTATATTAGTGTAGGCGTTGCTGAAGAATAATGTGTTTTTTTCCCACGCGTGTTGTGATAAGGATAGTATAACGTGTGTTCAAAAAGAAACAAGCTGGAGAAATAATTAGAAAAACTGGTACCTTTATGTTAGAAGTATTGGCCCTGGCTGTTTGTTTTTATTTATTTATTTTTTTATTCATTAAATCCACATGTCCCACTTTGACACAAAGTGGTCTCATAAAAGTCCCGAGGCTGTGATGTGAGCCAGCTCCACACGTATAGCTGGACGTCGTCGTCCGAGGTGAAACGTTTGCCATTTAGAGCCCTTTTAAGGGGATCAAAAGTGGGGTTATCACAGGGACAGAGGTCTGGACTATGTTGGCCGTATGAGACTTTGCATTGTCATGAAGCAGAATGATCCCACGGGTGAGATTGCCTGGTCGTTTTGATTTCATCACTTGGCGAAGGTTGTTCAAGGATTGCGAGTAACGCTGGGTATTCACTGTTGTCCCATACTGCCGGAATTGTATCAAAAGAGAGCCATCGTGGTCAAAGACGAACGTTAGCATAACCTTTCCTGTACTTGTGTAGATGGCCTTGGCTTTCTTTTGGTGGTGGTGACCCCGGATGCTTCCACTGGACACCTTGTCGTTTTGATTCTGGCTTGAAGTGATGACACCATGACTCATCTCCAACCACCACTCGTGCCAGGAACTCATCCCCTTCCTTGGCATATCACTGCAGATGACAATGGACTATTGTACATGCTTTCTGGTACTGTGGGGTACTGTCATTATTACAAACGTCCTCAGCGTCATGTATGAAACGGCTCATTGCCTCAGAACACGAAATGTTAATTGCAATTCTGAGGCTAAAATCACACCAAATTAATAAATAACCACCAACAGCAATAATAAGAAAGTAACCCGGAAGATTACGCTATATATTGTGAATAGGATAAAAGGTGTGAGTTTTATTATTATCTTTAATGACCACATTTCTTTTTTCTGCACTAATCCAGTCGTCAAGTCTCAAAACGTACAAATAAATACCCTTTCAAACAACAATTTAAATTTATTAGAACCTTAGTGCATGTGTACTGAACAAATGAAAACGCATCATTGCTTCAAGTTGATTAGGTTTTGAATTACACAATACAGTAGGCTACTTCAATATGTGGCTTTGGATTGAAAAAAAAAATACAGGCAAAACCTAAGCTAATACAGACAACAATGCTTACTTCATTGTAAAATCTTGCTGAAAGTAATTATTCATGACACAACTTACAGAAAGACAAGAATTGAAATACTAATGATGATCGGTGTAGCAATATAATGCTGGGTGGCGCACAGTACCACGTTGACGCGACAGTTTGATACAATAATATGGGTAGCTCAGGGTTAAGCAATGAGGTGTCTCTCAGGGTATGCATGAGTATGTATGAGAAGGATGGTTCTGATGATACTGGAATGCCCTTTTCAAACTGATTTAATGACTGCTTCTTTTTATCATAACATCAAACTCGAAGTTGCCGACCAAGGGTGCCCAATATCACTGTTTAGAGTTACTGTATGTGAAATGCTTATTACTCGATAAAACTTAATTCTTTCTTCACGTATATATGAACTGGCAAATATCTTCTCTTATCGCTTCTAGTCTGCCCTCGACCAAGACAGAAGAATAGGACTGCCCTAATGTGCTTCACGCCGTGGACTGAGTGTTCTGCACAGCTGCGTGTGGGTGTGTGCGTGAGTTTCACTCTCCTGAAGCCCATTATTCAACCAAATATTCCCTTTGTGACTATTTTGTCATGCCATTATGAAGGGTTCGAAGAATAGCCAATTCAACAAGTCAAGTGCTATCCTTTAGAACTCTGCTAAGGACACTGTTTCTTACGTTTCTTTTGTTAAAACAACTATTTACCCCAACTGCTATTCGACTCAACTGCATCTGCACGTGTTGTAACAAAGAACCAACATTCCTTTGAAATCCATGATGATTCTTTACTTATTTCAATCCTTTAATTTCGGTGTCATCGGATATGGTGACAGAAGGAGGACCGAAGAACAGCTTTGTGTCTTGTTTAATGAAATGCATTCAGAAGATTACTCACTGTACGATTAGAAACGTTTGAAAAAATTTAATGAAACTAGAATTAGGTGGAGAATTACATAAATTATGAATTTCCAGGAAGATGGATAGGCAGATGAGGAAGTATTGAATGGCCGCCAGGATCTCCTGACCTGAACCCTTAGACTCTTTTGTGTGGGGATATTTGAAGTGGAGAATTCACAAGAACCGACCAAGTGGTCTTGAAGAGTTCTTCAGAGACAAATATTACTTTGCAGCAGCGAAGCTACAAAAACGACATCTACTTGCGGGAATTGGGCCTATTGACTATATCATTAGATTAAGGCGTGCAACTTACTGGTTAAAGAAGGAAGAATATGGGAATGTTTTTAAAGTATAGGGAAGAAGATGCAATACTAAGAAAGAAGTGAAAAATTATTTATTACAGGAATGGTAAGAAGTGTGGGTAATACAGAGTACGTGATTTATTTCCGGACATTAAACAGAGGCTAAAATTGGAACATATGAAACCTAGTAACGGATTTCTTCACTTTGTTACAGGAAATGTCCCATATAATGTATATTTAAAAAGAACAGGAAGAATAACTCTGATTTATGTGAGCAATGTAAGTGTTTAGATTCGCCTGAACATGTTAGTTTTTGAGTACAAAAAATATAGTGAACTAGTAGAAGACGGTCGAAGGAAACTACAAGGAAAATGTTTATGGAACATCTTAAGAGTAGCAGAAGATTATGTACATTTAGAAAATATGTCTCAGATAATAACCGCTAAGGCGTTAGACGAATATATGACCCGCAACAAAAGACTTCAAGAAAGAAATGTAGGAACATTTCAATCCACGAGAAAAGAATATTACTTAAGGGATCGTCGGAGGGAAATAGGACCAAGAGAAGCTGAAGATACAGATTACCAGACTTGAACACCAAATTCAAGACACACAAGCGATAAATACAAGACGCCTGTTATGGATATCGGAAAGAACAGCAGAAACCATAGAAAGAAGGAGAATCTCAGGAGAGCCAGAGAGTATCAGAGCGGACAGATACAACTGATTATGTAGAAGAGAAGAGATGACAACCTGGATATCTGGAACTGACGAACAGCTACATCTACTGATGCAAGTCTCTTTAGGAGATACCGAGCGGGATGACTCAGGCTGTTTCATCTGTGGCCTTCATTCGGGAGGCCCGGGTTCGATTCTCGTGGCCAAGCTACCTGACCCATGGGTTTTTCGAGGGGTTTCCCGGGTCGCTAGGCGAATGCTGGGTAGATTAATTACATCCCCCGAATTTACTGTCCCTCCATTTCATTTCCATTATCATTTCATATCATCTCTCATGTGGTGGTCTCTTTCAGGGTAGAAGTGTCGGCGGGAGTCTCGGCGGTACATGGCAGGATAATATACTCTGAGGAAAGCTACTTCCTCCTCCCATAGGTCGGTTGCCGGTCTCCGCTCCTCTACTTGGACCATTTCGGGACCACCAACCAGGGACTTTTGGGGCTCGGATGGACTGCCTGATACCATTGGGGCTCGGCTGCTGGGCTCGTTGCCGTCCCGCAGTAGGGGAGCGAGTTCGTTGTCCTGGCCTGTCGGGGGAGGTCTGTATCCAAGTAAGCTGCAGGGACCCGTAGGGGAGGGGATCCGTCCCCTTCAGCTGTCGTGGTGCGGGCACTGCGGACCCCTAGCACTCGTGGTACCTCTGACGTTACTAGAGGAACCTCGAGCCGAACTGCCGAGCCCCTCCCGTAGAGGAGTTCGGATAGGGTTGAACTCGAGGGGCAGTGGTTCCCGATACCCGTGGGAGATCGGGTACGTCTCCGTTTGGGGTTGAGGGAAGCCATATATTCCCGCGTACTAGCCTGCATAGCTAGTAGAAGCTGTGCTAGATCACCAGGCGGCCCTACCGAGGTTAATTGGTAGTCTTCCTATTTTGGAGTGGCGTATTCACTTCCATCCCGTCTTGAGTCCACAGGACCAGATGGGGGGGCTTGTTAGTGTCTAGGTCTTGTACTATGGAAAGCCCCAGGGAGGCGCCGGTACAGTTCGGTAACTCCCTGGTCGAAGGAGGCCGGGGTCCTTGGTCCTACAGGTCCAGGACTAATGAGAGTACATCCTCTGGCATTAACATTAACAACATGCCCTTTGTACTGTCGTGGCTCCTTGGGTCGGCCGCCCTCTGTCTCCTTCGCCTCATCCTTCCTCCCGGGAGTGTCCCACTTGGGGGCATAGGAACAATAGGCCCAGCATGGTGGCCTACGTACCGAATCCCCTCCCTAATGAAATCCTAATACGAAGACATGTTTTCTAAAAAAAATCTCACTTCACAAAACAATAAAAATCAAGTTAGAACCATTTCCATTCTTTTTACTCACTCCGTATGTTACTCCAGTAAGTATAAAATACACAGTATAAAACAATATATACAAAGCCTAAATTTCTAAATAAAGAGAAAATACATAAAGGTTCTCAATATGTCGAGTTTCGATATAACAAAAGTAGTTAAGGGAGGCTAGTAAATGAGAGAATTCTATAACGAGGTAGATGACAAAGGTGATATCGAAGTTCGTGGTAAACAGCATTTTCTTGCCAAGAACGTGAGGGTTTTAGTATTCAGACTTAGTCTAATCAACAGCGTGACTGGCGTCACAGAGAAAAGACAAGTCAAGTTTGTGTCCGTGAAGCGATTTATTCCAATTAAACTGATTCAAATCTTAGTTTCTTGTTACATGTCTACCTTCGTATCACTCTGTCGCTTTTGGTACACAGTTGTCAGAGAAAATGAGTAAATAAATAAATAATAAAATGAGAAATAAATAAATGAGAAATAATAAAATCACAAACTTATTGCAAAGTGCTGAAAGATGTCGGTGTAAAATTTACATTTAAGTAAATTGGATACTAAGATATTTATGAGAACAGACATTCACGTGCAGAGAAGTCATATAAGTGTTCATCACGACAGCTTAATAAACATAATACAGAGTGAGAAAAACAGTATGGAACATTGTTTGTAACTTTATTGTTGCAGCTTTGTAAAGTGATATTTTATAAAAGTTGTAAAGCTATCAACGTTTACGTATTACTGTGAATAAGGCGTAACCTTTTTCAATGGCAACAATTTTTTTTCACTTTTATAGTCCTCAGTTTTCAGAACGTAGAGGTAGAAGCTTTTTTAAACTTTATTTAAATTCATTAGGACGTATTTACAGCACATGAAATTTAAACCAAGAAAAACATTCATAATCAAATTATTGGTGCAGTGTTGTAACACATGATGACTTCACTTTAAAAGGTGCTCAAAATGACCTCCATTTACTGCCAAACAATGCCAAAGTCTGTCTTTGAAATTAATTAATGTATCCAGCAACACTGTTCACTTTATCAGCAACATCTCTTGCTAAATTCTTTGCCTTAACTCTTCAAGATCTCTTGGTCGGTTCTTGTAAACCCTCCACTTCATATATTCCCACAGTAAAAAGTCTAAGGGGTACAGGAGATCTTGGCGGCCATTCAGTACTTCCTCTTTTGCCAATCCAACTTCATGATTTAGGTAATTCACCACCTGCCTTCCATAATGTGCTGGCGAGCAGAAAACTGTGGGTTTTCTTCCACTAATAGTAAAACATCATGAGCTTTATCAGCATCTGTAACTCGTTTTGACTTTCCAAGATTTCAATTATTTTAACACTTCCAGTTTCACTAATTTTTTTCAAACGTTTTCTTAGCACAGAATAAGTAAACCGTTCTGGATGCATTTCATTAAACAAGACACAATTCTTTTCTTGTGTCCTCCTCCTATCACTATATCCGATCATCATTAGTATTTCAATTTGTTGTCTCTCTATAAGTTGTGCCACAACTAATTACTTCCAGGAAGATTTTGTAGTGAAGTAAGCATTGTTGTCCTTATTAGCTTAGTTTATGTCCATATTTGTTCAATCCAAAGCCACATATTCAAGTAGCCTACTGTATTAATTCAAAACCTACTCAATTTGAAGTAATGATGCGTTTTCATTTGTTCAGTACACATGCAGTAAGATCCTAATAGATTTAAACTGTGCTTTCAGAGGGTATTTGTTTGTAGTTCATGTACTTGAGGACTGGAGGAATGCAGAAAAAAGCCCGCCTCGGTATCGTATATGGTAGCATGTCTGTCTCACGTTCAAGAAGTCCCAAGTTTGAATCTCGATCAGGGTGAGTTACCTGGATAAGGTTTCTTCCAGTGTTTTCCCTTACCCTCAAAGATGAATATTGGGTAACTAAACTCTGTGGACCCTGGCCCCATTTGAGCTTCATTTCCACCATTTTATTCATCTGCGATATGACTTAACGTTGGAGGGCGTAAATTACAACAGCAACAAAAAATGTACCTAACCCACCCGACCATTTATCCACCGACGACCTCACGTACCCAATCGACCCCACCCAGCCAACTAATATACTACTCATCCATCTGCCTATCGAGTACCCTATCTACCAAAGCATATATTAGCTACCTATCTTACTACTCAGTCTGCTACCTATCTAACGACTTATGTATCAAACCTCACATCTATTGACCCACCAATTTATGTACCATTCATCTAGCCTCCAACTATCTATCTACCAATCTACCTACTCACCCATTTTCCTCATTATCCTTCCCTGTATCTACTCACCCACGTAAATGGCTTCAAAACCTACGTTTTAAACAAGTATCCTAACTAACATTTGTAAAGAAGAAATCTTACACAAAATATGCACATAACATTTCAGAAAATATCAATAAGGGAAACATACGAGTCAGTTGGAGAATTTAATGTCATGTTGGCACGTTGGCCATAGTAACTCAATGGTTTACAGCGGCTGAACGGAGAGCTAAAGATCCGTGGTTCAAATCCCGGCTATGGGATCGAATTTTTCAGTCTGACTCTACTCTTTCATAGCGCGTCCTACACCCAGCTAGTGTGAAAGAACAATTAATTTCCATTAATTGTACCTAATAGTGGTCCGAACTATAAAGCCCGGGCCTTAAAGTACTTACAGCATAGTAAGTCGCCATTAAGGTAGTTGTCTCATGTGTTTATGAGAACTCCTAGTGGTTTACCGGGAAAAACACGAGTCAGTTGGAGAATTTAATGCCATACCCGGGTCTTAAAGTACTTACAGCATAGTAAGTCGTCATTATGGTAGTTGTCTCATGTGTTTATGAGAACTCCTAGTGGTTTACCGGGAAAAACACGAGTCAGTTGGAGAATTTAATGCCATACCCGGGTCTTAAAGTACTTACAGCATAGTAAGTCGTCATTAAGGTAGTTGTCTCATGTGTTTATGAGAACTCCTAGTGGTTTACCGGGAAAAACACGAGTCAGTTGGAGAATTTAATGTCATACCCGGGTCTTAAAGTACTTACAGCATAGTAAGTCGTCATTAAGGTAGTTGTCTCATGTGTTTATGAGAACTCCTAGTGGTTTACCGGGAAAAACACGAGTCAGTTGGAGAATTTAATGTCATACCCGGGTCTTAAAGTACTTACAGCATAGTAAGTCGTCATTAAGGTAGTTGTCTCATGTGTTTATGAGAACTCCTAGTGGTTTACCGGGAAAAACACGAGTCAGTTGGAGAATTTAATGTCATACCCGGGCCTTAAAGTACTTACAGCATAGTAAGTCGCCATTAAGGTAGTTATCTCATGTGTTTATGAGAACTCCTAGTGGTTTACCGGGAAAAACACGAGTCAGTTGGAGAATTTAATGTCATACCCGGGTCTTAAAGTACTTACAGCATAGTAAGTCGTCATTAAGGTAGTTGTCTCATGTGTTTATGAGAACTCCTAGTGGTTTACCGGGAAAAACACGAGTCAGTTGGAGAATTTAATGTCATACCCGGGTCTTAAAGTACTTACAGCATAGTAAGTCGTCATTAAGGTAGTTGTCTCATGTGTTTATGAGAACTCTTAGTGGTTTACCGGGAAAAACACGAGTCAGTTGGAGAATTTAATGTCATACCCGGGTCTTAAAGTACTTACAGCATAGTAAGTCATCATTAAGGTAGTTGTCTCATGTGTTTATGAGAACTCCTAGTGGTTTACCGGGAAAAACACGAGCAATTTGGAGAATTTAATGTCATACCCGGGCCTTAAAGTACTTACAGCATAATAAGTCGTCATTAAGGTAGTTGTCTCATGTGTTTATGAGAACTCCTAGTGGTTTACCGGGAAAAACACGAGTCAGTTGGAGAATTTAATGTCATACCCGGGTCTTAAAGTACTTACAGCATAATAAGTCGTCATTAAGGTAGTTGTCTCATGTGTTTATGAGAACTCCTAGTGGTTTACCGGGAAAAACACGAGTCAGTTGGAGAATTTAATATCATACCCGGGCCTTAAAGTACTTACAGCATAGTAAGTCGTCATTAAGGTAGTTGTCTCATGTGTTTATGAGAACTCCTAGTGGTTTACCGGGAAAAACACGAGTCAGTTGGAGAATTTAATATCATACCCGGGCCTTAAAGTACTTACAGCATAGTAAGTCGTCATTAAGGTAGTTGTCTCATGTGTTTATGAGAACTGCTAGTGGTTTACCGGAAAAAAACACGAATCAGTTGGAGAATTTAATGTCATGTTGGCACGTTGGTCATAGTAACTCAAGGGTTTAGAACGGCTGGATGGAGACCAGAAGATCCGTGGTTGAAATCCCGGCTATGGCATTGAAATTTTCAGTCTGGGTCTACCCTTTCAATAAGGGAAACACTTCATTTTTTTATTTTATAAATGTAACTACCATAAGTTATCTTCCAAGTTGGCTTCAACTCAACTGTTTCACTATCATTAATCATTTTTCCAAAGTATTCTTGGTTATGGTTTCTAGAAGACCATTCATAGGAAAAGTATTGACCATTGTTCATCTTTATCGGGCAATCCCTCGAGAAAATTATTTTAGAGAGCTAGATCTAAAAGCACGTTCAGTTCGCACTGCCATTGTTTCCTCAAATCTTTTAGAAGAGCTGACGAAACAGTAAAGCAAGTTTTGGAATGCCGGGTGCCTGAAGCAGCAAAATAATTGGCTCTGAGTTTTGTAGCGTCAGCGAAGCGAGCAGTCTTGGCCGGAAGTACTCCAGGTGTTCTTCCATCCCCTTACTTCCGTTCCCCTTATCACCCTTTTGTCCATTGACTTCATAACAAACGACTGCAGTTTTTGGTTCGATTTATACTCTACCTATATGTCTTTCCTTGGACCACTGCTATTCACAGTACTGATTAATGATCTGTTTTATTTCGTGGATCGACAGGTGATCATACACCATTTTTCCATGTCCGCTTAGAATATTATAAACTGATAAAACATTATAGAAAATACTCTCGCTGAAGCAGAAAGATCACTAAGCCCCAACGAATTTCCACTTAATAGTAACGAAACACAGCAAGCTATATTCGGCTTAAGGGATGCACAACCAAAGAATTATAAGTTAAATGTAACGGTTCATAATTTGGCTTTACACGTTAGCAGTATTCCAACAAAGTTGTGTAGTCATTTAGCTAACAAAAAAATAAAAGTTAAATATCCCATACTTATTTAAAGTCTATATAGTTTTCATTTGTAAATAGCATAACATTCTATGATATGCTAATATGGGAAAGAACAGCCAAGTGACTGAAATGCTTTCCACCACATACACAAAAAATCGTTTAATTTCAAATAATCACAAACGTGAACATTGTAAGACTTTGGTGATTTGGCAAATATATATTTATAAATTTATCATGTGAAAATCCGTCTAAATGAGGTGAAGTATAGATAAGATAACCATTGATATAAAGTAGAAATATTAATCAGATCATATCCCATATCTTAGACTTGCAATAAAAGCAAAGAGCCTTAAAGGGAGAGAGTTAAAATCGCATAATAGTCTACCACTGAAATATCAGTTCTAGCTGCTTAAAGCTCTAAACAAAAGACGTATGAGGCTGGCCCCGTAGCTCAGTCGGTAGAGCACCTGGCTACCGTGCTAGAGGTCCCGAGTTCGATTCCCGGCGGTGGGGGTGGGGATTTTTCTCCGACCAAGATAATTCCCCATCTTCCCCAGAGTCTGGAAGTATGAATGAGTGTGAATGTGTGCGTGATGTAATGATTAAAACCCAACGAATACGAGC
Organism: Mantis religiosa; assembly: GCA_030765055.1. Classification (NCBI taxonomy): domain Eukaryota; kingdom Metazoa; phylum Arthropoda; class Insecta; order Mantodea; family Mantidae; genus Mantis; species Mantis religiosa. The sequence continues at coordinate 14,272,538 of CM060956.1, forward strand.
TAACACCTTCGATATGTCTCCAAAGGAGACTGGCCACCGATATGACCAAGATAATTCCTAATCTTCTCCAGAGTCTGGAAGTATAAATGAGAGTGTGAATGTGTATGTGATCTAATGATTAAAACCTAACGAATACGAGCTAACACCTTTGATATGTTCCAAAGGAGAACGACCGCCGATATGACCAAGATAATTCCTCATCTTCCCCAGAGTCTGGAAGTATGAATGAGAGTGAATGTGTGCGTGATGTAATGATTAAAACACAACGAATACGAGCTAACACCTTTGATATGATCCAAAGGAGAACGACCGCCGATATGACCAAGATAATTCCTCATCTTCCCCAGAGTCTGGAAGTATGAATGAGAGTGAATGTGTGCGTGATGTAATGATTAAAACCCAACAAATACGAGTTAACACCTTCATATGTTCCAAAGGAGAACGGCCGCCGATATGACCAAGATAATTCCTCATCTTCCCCAGAGTCTGGAAGTATGAATGAGTGTGAATGTGTGCGTGATGTAATAATTAAAACCCAACGAATACGAGTTAACACCTTCGATATGTTCCAAAGGAGAACGGCCGCCGATATGACCAAGATAATTCCTCATCTTCCCCAGAGTCTGGAAATATGAATGAGTGTGAATGTGTACGTGATGGAATGACAAAAAAAAACCAAAGATAACGAGTTAACACCTTCAGTATGTTCCAAAGGAGAACGGCCGCCGATATGACCATAGCAGTTAAAGGCGGGGTATAAATGGAACAAGGAAAAGAAAAAACGTATGACAGTTGCTTGCAACGCCATATTATACGATTCCAGAGCTCCATGGTCTTAATAAGAATAACCATTTTCTTATTTATGTAACGCCCAAGGCTGCTTCTAGACACATAAAATAACACATCAGGTGGCTTATATATAACTCCAACCTCATCTTCTGCCGCATATTATCCTTCCTTACAAAACACTCCAGTGCCAGTAGACGGACTAGCCCTGATCTCGCTTGAGACAGAAAGTCTGACATTCAGATCTTCAATCTCCAGTCGTGATCTGCTTATTTATTAATGGACGCTGTTTAGCGTCCCATTCTATATTCAGCTTGAAAGACCGTGCAACTTTGCTCAGAGGCCTCTTTAACGTGTTTTGGATTCTTTACCGTAATTTGATTCTGTGCCGTAAGTCTAGGACATGAGGCCACCGACTTTACTATCCTTCGAAAGAAAGCAATGCTACAGATTTTTACACCCGAAAACACCCTTTGTCCTCCACCGCTGCCTGGGCAACCAGACAGAGAAACCAGTGTCCTCGGCTTCGACTACCACCAATCATCATCATCATCATCATCATCATCATCATCATCATCATCATCATTATTATTATTATTATTATTTGTGCTTCCATATCTTATAATCTCAATTATAAGTTTTACAATTCTAATCTAGGTATAAATTTGTCCGCGCTTATATTAAGGGCTGATAAACGTGTTGGCTCCCTCTATCCTAGTCCTTATACGACCTTGACCTAATGTTCTGATTGTCTTTCATTTCTCTACCTCTTATTTCCTTGCCCTTCTCAACCATTTCTCTTTGATTTTGTCAGCAAATTTCCCCACCTCCCTTAATCTTTTCTCTCTTTTCAATGTAAGCACTTTTGTTGTTACTATGCAAGCCCCTTTATTATCCCAGTTCTTATCCCATATTAATTTCGTCCTGTTTTCAATGTCTTTACACTCCACTACTTAATGCTCTAAGCTTATTTTCTTTCCACATAGAATGCACTCCTTTGGTGAACTCTCTCTCAATATGACTCCTGTCCTTAACCAAGCTAAACCCTCCATCTCATATCTATATGTTTCCCTTCCCCATTCTGTCTTTATTTTAATGTATACATACTCTACCTACTGTACTTCCTCTAACATATAATATACCATCACCCATGTACGTTAGTGTAGAGCACTTACCGGATACGTGCAAACGTAGTCTCACAGTTCCCTCTAGACTTGTGTCCCTGAAAGAGGAGAAAGACATTTTGAGCTTATTTTAAATTCAAAATACCTATTTTCATGCATACATGTGAAAATATTAATTTACATGTTTATATTAATATATATTCATATACTATTATAGAAACCTTGTACATATTCGCCTTGAATAAAGTATACAAAATGTTCTACTGGGAAAGTGTAACTTTCTTTTTATCATCAATTAAAACATTCCGTAGTAATACAACTCCTTTCCTGTCACCCCCATGTCTCTTTTAAATAGACTGTCTTCGTTTACCAGTAGGGTACATGATCGATAGCAAAACACATTGTATCTGTTGACGTCCTTTGTCATATTTGAATTGCGGGGCAGGAAATGAACATAGTATCCAGCCATTCATTGGCTGACTTTTGTTCCTCGTGTAACAGTTTTCGACATGATGTTTTCTGCATGGTCGTAGGTACTCCACGAAATGAACACCCAACTGTACAGACTATCCGCTTTGGTTCTACACGCTCATACTCCCAAGTAGTTTGGTTCGCAATATCTGCACAGAGAATACTGGGGCCAGATTGTGAACACTACAGAGTACCGATGATTTTCATGGAGTTTGTTGAGCGACTAGACGATGTAGAGCTGAGTCAAGAATATTTTCAGCATGATGGCGCTACATGCTGAAACGGTACTCTCTTCCTCGAGTTGATTAATTAACTGTTAAGGAATATATATAGAAGATTAATTGAATGATTTGGCAGATAATATAGAAAACAGAACCAATATAAATGTTACACTTTTTGCAGATGATACAAATATTTTTATCAAAGGGGTGAATAAGGAAGGGGCAGATGTACATATTGAAAATAATCTAAAATATATTCAAAAATGGTTTAGTGCCAATATGTTAATATTGAGTAAGGAGAAAACAGCAGCCCTAAGCTTCTATAATAAAATGAGTGGAAGTCAATTGTATCCAAAATTAATGCTGGGACAAGACCAAATACATTACGTACAAACTATCAAATTTCTGGGACTAATACTAGATGAAAATTTAAATTGGGAAACTCACATAGAGGCATTGACGAAAAAGCTTAGTAAAATGTGTTTCTTAATGAGGGCGATTACAGGCATGTCAAGCTTGAAAGTTCGGAGAATAGTGTACTTTTCATATATACACAGTTTGTTGGCATATGGTATAATTTTTTGGGGAAATTCTAAAGACAGTATAAAAGTATTCAGATACCAAAAGAAAATAATCAGAATCATAGCAGATGTCTCAAGCACAACTATTTGTAAGCCATACTTCTGTAAATTAGGTATCTTACCACTGCCAAGTATATACATATATGAAACTCTTGTACATATGAAAGCAAGCCTAAGTTTATTCAAAACAAATTCTGAAATTCATATACACAACACTAGAACAAAGAATAATTTATTTGTGAAGGCACACAAAACAAAGATGTATGAAAATAGTTTCACATATGCTGGCTTACATCTTTACAATAAGCTACCTGAATCTATAAAAAAGATTGAATCACAACATCAATTTAAGAAATTGTTATTAAACTTCCTTAGAGCCAATAGCTTCTACAGCGTGGATGAATTTTTAAATTTGTAAATATTTAGTTAGCTACCTTAATTATAAATATTGTACTTAGTTTTTAATTTGACGTGTCCTATAACATGTACATGTTTTAATGGATGAATCAATAAATCAAATCAAATCAAATGTTGAAGGAATATATACATGTATTGAAACAAATATTTTGTGTGCAGTGTCAAGTTTGTTACGGACTCTGAATCGGTAGGATTTTTTCTCCCCTAGAAAAGCTGACCCCAACCATAAATTTTTAAGGGTCGCACCCAGCGTTTAGTTTCAAACATAGTTTGACAGGAAGGGGACATTTTGGGTGGTCTAGGGTGCGATTCTCGTAACTGGGACTCCATGTGTGTTCTACCGGCCAACTAATTAAAAATAATGAACTGAAGGGGGAAGCGAAGTGTCATATGACCTATCTGGGAACAAATACATATCTAAAGTTCAGTCGGTAGCTGGGGGTCGAGCTAGATCGTCGTGCGAACGCACGCGGACATAAATCGCGTTCATTAAAGCAGTCGGTGGCTGAGAGCCGAGCCGAGCTGAAACGTCGTGACAGAAATCGCGTTCATTAAGGTTATTTTGGCTACTGTGGGCTAAACTGAACGGACGAGTAAACTAAAGAAATCGCGTTCAATTAAAGGTAGTTAGTAGCTGGGTGCTAATCCGATGAGTCGTGTTATAGACACGGAAGTACGACCACACCAGCGCGAAGCCTACCATTCAGAGTTCGCCTAATTAACATGTATTTCGAGAGTAATTGAAATACAACCGATCGTCATAACCTGTGTTTCTTTCCAAGTACCCTAATTGATCCACCCAAAACGCCCTGAATCAAGAGATCCTTGCCACAGATCCTATATTCATGAATATTAGGATAACTCCGAGAGCAGCCGAGGACATCGATATTTTTCAAATTTTATTGGTGATGCTGACGACCCTAGGAGTCACGCCCCTGCCAAATAATTGAGCCGAAGCAATTTTCTTTGACGACCTGATAATTTCAGGAACCTGTGGCTACCGATATCTCCAGATTTGACATCGCCGGACTTGTTTCTATGGGGTTACTTAAAAGACAGGGTTTACGTCACACGTCCCCAGATACTGGACGATCTGAAGTACATCATACAGGAGATTCCAACGAGTGATCAGTAACATGGACCGACGTGTCGAGTTGTGCCTTATGCAGGATGCAGGACATTTTCAACATTTGCTATAGAGATAAATTATCTCCCAAAATTCCTCTACATTTTAGTTATAATACGTTGTAGCTAGCACAATTCCTTTTGAAACAGTGAAGGAAATGTGTCAGTTATATATAAATCACTCTGTAGTTCTTAAATACAATGTTCTTGATTGGTATTTGTTTATTTACTTATTGATATTTATCATGGGTGTGATAAGTACGACGAAAACTGACCATAGCACATTTTGTATTTCGATAAAGTGCTAAATAATAAAGATCTACAAACCCTGTATACTGCAATGCCAACAAATTGGAACCCTTATACTGTTTAGCAACACTAAAAAACAACTAACTTCACAATTTAACTTAATCTCGAGACCTTATAGTACAAATTTACAGAGAAACTCTTTCTTAAAGGATGGGTGTGATATTATTAGGGCTTTTTCCACAATAAGGGCCTAATATATAAAAATAACAAAAGAAAACTTAGTGTTAAGTGAAGCCGCAATGGACAGGTTAGAGAGGACACGCTTTTGTGATGTCGGCCATCAAGATTACGCATGTTGATGCTTCTGCTACCTTGACACGTATAATGATTTCCGTTCTTCTCGTAAAGTTCTAGTCGGTGGAGTTTAGCTATTGGTAAAAAAATGACTACCTACAGAAATTGCAAATGAACGTTGATAACAGACAAGTGTTTTTACTCTCTGTTATTTACCTACTGTTGTACTCCACCCAAACATTATATTCACGTTCCATCAGAAATATATGTTTAGAGACCTCTGAAAAAAATAGAAGTGTATGTATGAATATGTGAACATAATTATTAAAAAATTGAAGTCAGATAAATCAACTGGTAATTAATTTTGGCATTTTCCAGGGATATTACCGATGATTTTGCAGAAAAACCTCTTACCATAGACTTTCATGTACATGGAAAATATTTCTTTCTGTTATATGTTATCACAAATGCCCCAGATGATTTTGATTAACATAACGTACTTTATTTTAGTATATTTAAAGAAATAGGAACCGTATATTTTGCATTTCTTAATGAATAGTGTTTTCAGGTCTTTTCATCCTATGCCCCCCCCCCAGAACCCAAATAGGTACTTATTATTTATGTGCATGTTCACGTATTTTCAATTTGTTTAGTTATGAAGCCAATGATGAAGCCTGGGACTCAAGTACTTACGACTCAAGTACGACGGTGCATCTCGAATACGAGAACAATTAATGGTTTACCGTGAAAACTTATGAGTCAATTGGAGAATTTAATGTCAGGACGGCACGTTGGCCATGGTGGCTCAATGGGTAACAGCGACTGGACGGAAACCAGGAGATCCGCGTTTCAAATCCCGGTCATGGCATTGACCTTTTCAGGTTGACTCTATCTATCTAAAACCTTAGCCTATATACAGCTAGCGTGAAGAAATGATTAATTTCCATCAATTAACTAAAATAATAAGAGTTAAATGATGAAGCCTAGGACTCAAGTACTTACGATAGTAAGTCGCCACAAGCGGTGTATCTCGGATGTGTGAGCCGCTAGTGATTTACTGGGGAAATATACGAATCAAATAGAGAATTTAATGTCAGGACGGCACGTTGGCCATGGTAGATCAACGGGTAAGAGCGACTGGACGGAAAACAGGAGATCCGTGGTTCAAATCCCGGCCATGGAGTTGAATTTTTCAGTCTGACTCTGTCAATCAAGACTTAAAAAATTTCGGGATAGACAACTGTAATTGATCCAAAAGCAAATTATTTCTATGCCGGATTGGTCGCTTGGTGCATGAGCGAAATAGTTTAAGTATCACGTTTGGACATTTGAAAAGGCGAAAGCCAAAACCCAGATTCTTTTAAAGTTAAAATTTGAAATAACTTTAAACAGACAAAATAAAAAATCATGTTTATCGCACACTTGTCACACACAATTTTCTGCAGAATGTCACATAACTCCTTCCAGGATACATAAATAAAACTCTCTCCTCGTCTGATGAGCAATATTTATTGTGTTGATTGAGGTGGAACTCAAGTTATTTCGACCACTATACTTTCACAGCCTTTGTTTTGAGAACAATGTGAATGTGTCCAACAGAGCACAAATCAAAAGTGTACGTTGCGTTGACAAAGGAGCATCACGATAAATGAGAATCGGTTGTGAGCGAACAAGAAAATGGAGTGAAACAAACGAAGGGTTTGCTTCTAGATGCAGCTCATGTAAAGCAAACATTGCAAGAGACAACGCACCTTGCATTATTCATTTTGTGTACTCGAAGTGAGTGAACTTTCGATTGTTGTTTGGCACCCCTCCACTGGCCACCTCTACTGGCGAGCAGAACATCCGGTAGCTGCCCTTCCAGCCGGCAGGTTTCCTTTAGGCTCCCCATGACACAGTTAGTGGTTTTTCTCTGCACTATACTCGTGTCGATTTGCCGTAACATTGTGCACGTGCGTGATCGCAAGTAATAACATCGTTAATGAAATGTGGCGGTTGAGTGTATGTGTATGTGTTGTGGTGATGAGACGGTCGTAAATGACTTGTCTACTTAACGAGTATTGTGCAACAGTAAATGTCTAATTTGGTTTATGAGTTGTGACAAGGGCAAAAGCAATATAATATCAAGGTTACTCAGATTCCAGCTGTTTGATAGTCACAAACGAGGCCTAAACTACGTTTGGAATTATACAAACAAGCATTTGGCCATAAAGTGATCTTATATGTGTGCCCGTGTTGTTTTTATCGTGTTAATATTATAATGTTGACATTATTTTCGTGTGGCATGAAGGCAAGTTAATCTAGATAGAATATTACAAAGATTTTATGTGCTGCTATCATATGGTTTCTCTATTCACTCATCTACAAATTCTTCTTACACAAGTTCAGTCTAAAACATAGCTTTGTAAAAAGCGTGTCGCGATGTAATAGCTATAAAACTGCATGAAAAAAATAGCGACTAGCCAAGTAAGAACATTTAAAAGTACAAAATTATATCTAGGAAATGCTTAAAGTCACAAAAAGTTATTTGACATACACTGTCAACGAGATATAATTTTGTTGTGTAGCAAAATTTTTCTCTCTTATTGTTTACAAGTTACACAAAATTAATTCTAAATGAAAAGGACTTTATAAACCATTCCCCGAAAATAAAACCTACACATTTTATCACGGAAACATTATAAACATTGGCATTTTAATTAAAATTGTTATCTTTTTTTTTTTAAATGTTGAACATTTTTCTAGTGAGGATGAGTTGGAGGTGAAGGACTGTTTTTGAAAATCTTCGTGTAGCATTCGATTTTTATATATCCGTTTTTTTTTTTTTTTTTTTTTTTGGTAATTTACATCCTCCAACGTTGTCATATCGGACGGTGAATGAATTGAGTGAAATGATGCTCAAACGAGTCCAGGGCCCATGGAACTTACAGTTACCCGACATTCGTCTTGAAGGATAAGGGAAAATCCCGGAAAAAACCTTATCCAGGTAACTCACCCCGACCGAGATTCGAACTCGGAACCTCTTGAACGTAACATCTACGCTACCAAGACGGGCATCCGTCACTTGAGGTTAAAATTCACTTTTCATCCCTCCAGATAACGAAGATATAGTTAGAAAGTTCTTTGGAGCAATATTTTATACCTAATTTGCTTACTATGTTAGTGGGTGTTAAGTTTTTGCCACGCCCCTTTTCGTAAACGTTCAGAAAATCGATCATAACTTTTGTAATACTGAACAGATATTTCTGAACTAATCCTTGTTTTGTGAGGGATCTCTCAAGCTTTCTGCTGGTACCACTGTAACTCCAATTATGCTAGCTTTTCTTTTGTCTACAGTTATTTGTTTTGAATAATATTTTGTTCGAGTTATTGGTGGATATATGATATGGTTAAGCCAAAAGTATTTTGAAAGAAACGTTTACAGGCAATTGTTTTACTAAAAACAAAACAGTAATGTGGAAAATATAAATACAATAGACAATGAAACCACATGTAATACTGAGGTTAGTAGGCCCAGTTCACACAATACATGTGCAAATCATGATAGTAGTCATATACAGAAATTGATGAGCTGCGAGTCCTGAAAGCAAATAAAATTGTTGAAGAACTGGCCAAGAAGGCAACACAAATAAAGAGGAACTTGAAAAGAACAAGTGAGAGTACAGAAGGCCAAGACTATGCAGCAGGAATGTTCTGACTCATGTGAGAAGTCAGTAATCAATATATAAATTTTAAAGCTGTTTTACACAGTTTCACGTTTTGTCTCAGGTTCCGGTACACCTTTTTAAAAAACTAATTAACCAAAACATATAAATTTTTTGTGTGTATTAAGCAGACTTATAAGAATAATAATAAGAAGGGTTTTTCCTCTGAAATATATAATACTTGTTTAAAAAATATCTGAAATTTCAGTGTTTTTTTCAAAGAAAGCCTAAAAAATTATAAAAAATTATCACTACAATATTTTCAAATAATAATAGATATTACCCAAGATAAAGATTTTAAGAACATGCCTGTAAATGTTCATGTATAAATCAATAATAATTTCTTAGTAATCGTGGAAATAGCATTGTGTATATAGACAGTACATTCTCACCTTAAATGTTAGATTAGTCATGTTAAAGCAATTATTCCATCCACTTTATCTTAATTTATATTTGTTGGTGATAGTCTCGATATGGCTTTGGTCACCTGCATCACCAAAGCGCAGAATTCAATTATTTATCACTAATGACATCATACAACAGCAAAAAGTCCGATATAACACGTTCATATTAATTCCACACATATTAACACTTCCCATAATTCCTTAAGTATTAAAATAAAAAGCAATGTTTGCATTCAAATTATGTTGCGATGCATTTTTCATATCAATAATATCAAATTAAGCGATATTCATGTATTTTGCTGCATACCCAACAGATTACATGTCACAATTCAATTGTTTATAACTAACGAATCAATTAGGGAAAAATAAGAATCGTATAAAATGCTTTATAAATGCAATATGACGGTTTTAACTACTCAAAGAACTTCAAAGAATATCTAAATAATGCTTATACTATCGAACATATAATTTTAAATGATCATTAACCTTATATTTTCTTGTAGCGTACACTTTTGTCTATTTATGGTTTACAAAATTACACAAAGTCTATTCAGTATCAATAGAACTTCAGTTTATTCAAACAAAATTAATTGTATTACATGTAGTTATGTGAATACTGTGACTTTGTGAGTTCGTAGAATTAAAAGTGCAATTTGTCGAAATTCTAAACGTTCTTTATTTCCGTAGAGATACACTGTTCAATTCTCACGTAACAACATGACATCACATATACAACACAATCTTCCAAGGTTCGTTGATAATAACAGTGACAGCTGATTACATTAGTTCTCGTTACAACAACACTCTTGTTACACAACTTTCTTTACAACAACAGTACTCTCAGCTGTTCTCTGCTTACTCACTCTGTTTACACCTCTACTCAACTCCTGGCCAGTCGTCGCCTCTTTAAATACCTGCATCGATAATTTTAGATTGTTCTAAACTAAACCATAACCCGAAAAATCTCTATCAGTCCAGAAATTTCCATTTATCTCAGTTTGTTTGCCTCGGCAGACCCTTATCTGAGTGTTATCTTTGTCCGCGAGTTCTTGGTTTTCACACTGCCCGCCTATCAGTTCCTTTTGTGTAAACAAGCCACGCGATCGTAGATACGGGTTCGCGACAGTACCTTAAGCTTGCCCGCCTCAGTAGCGTAGATGGTAGCATGTCTCCCTCACGTTCAAGAGGTCCCGAGTTCGAATCTCGGTCACGGTGAGTTATGTGGATAAGCTTTTTCCGGAGTTTTCCCTTTTCCTTCAAGACGAATGTCAGGTAACTCTAAGCTTCATGGACCCTGGAATCATTTGAGCATCATTTCATCCAATTCATTCACCATCCGATATGACTTAACGTTGGAGGACGTAAATTACAAAAAAAAAAAAAAAAACTTAAGCTTATGGCAAGGCATTGTAATAAAAAGAGTTACAACTAGTTTCAAGAAAATAAAGAAAAATAAAAGAGAAGATAACATTTTTTCCCAATGCGAAGGATAGTTTGACATGGTTCCCTTCAAAAACCTTGATGACATAGTTGGAAAAAGATGACCTTTTTGTGTAATTTAGTCCTCCAACGTTAAGTCATATTGGACGATGAATAGAATGTGTGAAATGTTGCTCAAAAGAGCCCAGGATCCATAGAGCTTAGAGTTGCCCGACATTCGTCTTTCAGGATAAGGGAAAACCCCGGAGAAACCTTATACAGGTAACTCACCCTGACCGAGATTCAAACTCGGGACCTCTTGAACGTGAGGCAGACATGCTACCATCTATGCTACGGAGGCGGGCAAAAAGATGACGAAATACCATCCGACCTTTGCTTTCTGAGTTATGCTGGCATACACAAAGCTTTTACTAAAATAGTTTTTTTTCTGTAGTACTTATTTATAGTTAAGCAGAGGAAATATTCTATTTCAATAAAAGATGTGGTACCAATATTTCACCGAAACACACGTGCCCGTCTGTATAGTGCCCGAATTCTAGATGAGGTTTTTCTGGGGGTTTATCCTTATCCTGAAAAACAAATATCGGGTAGCTCTAGGCTTATTTGAAGATTATTTCACTCATTTTATTTATAATCTGATATGACAACGTTAGAGCAAGTTAGTAAAAAAAATAAACGTTTTGAGATTCACTGAATAAAAAACGTTTTTCGAAAATGTCTGTCTATATAAGTGTATGACAGAGAGATTCCATCTTTGAACTAAAAAGCTTCGGTTGAATACCAAACCTCTTATTCGTAAGTTCAGCATCTTCTACGGATGGGACATGAAGGATTAGTGAATTCCCCAACCCAAACTACCGTTTACTATAGTTTACTATATTTTCTCAAAAATGGTTCTAAGGGTTTTAATTAAAATACCACTGGTTTAAGGAATTTTCAATAGAAATGAAAGGCACGTTTTGAATTTTTGGAGAATATCACCTGAAGTTCTTTTGGGATGTCAAAATTAGATGTGTTACTGATAGTCCACAAGGAACAGGCCTAATTTGTGAGAATTTTTATAAGAAAGGCAGGTTTAATACAATAGGCGTCCAGAAAGTAAGTCCTGTTTCAATTTATATCCGCTGCAGCGCTGCGATCGCAGTTCCACACATGCGTGGTAGACGCTCTGTATCGAGGAGAAGAAACGCGCGCCATTGTGAGATCGCTGTCAGCCACGTACGCTTTGTTGTGCTTGTTTACAATGTCGGTGTTGATTGAAAACCCCGCCGCTTGTGAAATCAGATACGTGATTCGTTTTCTGAATGGTAGGATTGCGCCGCGCAATACAGAATAAGCGCCGAGGAATGCTGTCAAAAGGTGTTGTTTCTTCATGACAACGCACGACCACACACTGCAAATGAGACGAAAAACATCCTACAGGAATTTGGCTAGGACGTGTTTGACCACCCCCCGTACAGCCCTGACCTCGGTACTAGCGATCTTCATCTGTTTTTGCATCTCAAATCTTTCCCTGGCGGTCAACACTTCAACAATGACGAAGAGCTGGTTGAAGACACAGGCGGCAAACTTCTATGAAGAAGGTATACAAAAACTTGTGCCTCGTTATGACAAATGCCTGCAACATTTCGGCAGTTATGTGGAAATGTTGTTTAAGAGTTATAGAATTTTGTGCAATAAATAATTGTTCTGTATCTGTACAGAATTTAATTTTATTACCAAACAGGACTTACTTTCTGGACGTACTACAATATAAATGAACTGATGAATGGAAGGGGAACAGAGTTCATAGAGGATAATGCTAAATTATATAAATCAGCTCTGGAGTTAAGTTTCCCGAGAATATCTTGAACATATGCATTGGGTTGTCTGTGGGTAAGGTGTTTGAGCTTGTAACTCTACATTAAAATGCATTAGGTACCTTTAAACGCATTTTAGCATACAATATATTGCACCAACTAACATCTCCCAAGTTCTACGTTTACTTACAGAGACCTGTCATTAGACTTTCAACTGTTAAAAAGGTCGTGCTTGAAGAAGACGATCTAGCAAACCATGAAATCCCCCTGAGATCTGGTGATTGCCTCTAGTAAATTGAGAAACACACATAAATTAGACAAAAGTGATACATTTAAAAAAACTGTATAGCATTTGAACATATAAAACAAAACTTATTTGTCAATATGCTAGGCAGGGTGGACGCTGTTAAAGAACTATTTCATCAAAAAGTATAAGTCTCAGATACGGATATGGTGAAAGTGAATCTAATCGAAGTCGAACCTGTTGCGGACGGCAAGGATGCCAATGAGACTGTGTTACCCCGACGCAGATCCCGACGTCTCGGGTCCACCAGGGGTCTCACAAGCAATATCCTTCAACTCCAGAAAAAACAGACAAATACGGCGAAAGAGGGTAAAGCAGAAAATGACGAGCAGATGTGCCACGTGCTCAGGATACACCAGAAGGCCGTGGAAAGGACTCCGGGGAGTGGCAATGCTGAGGAGAGAGCATCAGTTCCTGGAGGCTACGTGTATAGGATACAACAAAAACTGGAGGCGGTGGCTGCAGCAAGGAAAAGGGAGAGCGTGGCTGATCCTGTCATGACGGTAAGTTTATTGGCATATTTCAAGTAATTTTAATCATTTAAAAATAACTAACCAGGCTCTAGTATCAAATTATAGCTCAATATTTTCGCCTTCATTTTGTTACTAGATGATTTCTTATATCTCTATTTTCTATTTTAAGACGTGACAGTTATTTTCATTTGTATTATCCCTTAAACATTTCATCTTATTTAAAACTTAATCTGAAAATTGTATTTACTTATTTATTTATTCACTTATTTACTTATTTATCCATTCATTCTATTTTCTATACTCACGCCATCTCCTGCCCTGGCATTTAATTTACTGAAAACAGTCCTTTGTTCAGTGATGCGAATACTGATAGTGCTTTGTCTTTGTTTATATTTGTATTATATCCAGTTATACATTTGTAGTTATAGCATTTATTAAAATATCCTGATGATGGGAGAGATGTACACTTTCTAAACGTCAATTTCTAATCGTCTTTTCACCTGACTTGTTTCCCGAGAAGAACTCGAGAATACATCTTGCATTCCACATAGAAATTCCCTATAAAGATTTCACCAGAACAATTCGTTTTCAGGTCTTTTAATAACAAAAGGTATAGAAAAAGTCAGTGTTTGTTTGTGAACAGCATAACTCAAAAAGGACAATATACGCGGTATAGTACTAAGACTTTTCCAAGACAGCAACAGAACCTTTTGAAAATTCCCCAAACAAAGTTACCTTTTACATTTTGTTTCTCAAAATTCCATTGAACGAAAACTACCTTCGATGTCGATAGTATACGAGAATACGCTATAAGCAGCTAATTGAAGTGTCCAACTGCTACGAACGTAATGGATGAATGTTCTGGGACTCCTTTGAATCTATCTCTAACAGTGGCCATTTATGAAAAAATCGCTTACCACGAGGCCATTCGGGTGTCGGAATGTTCGCAGTGGACCTGCTGTATCACCTTTCCTCACGCTTACAAACAGTTGACCCATTGGATTCATAATTACAGCCCAGGATCACACACCATTTCTTATAATGAGGTTTGACAAGCAAAACAGCGAAGTGTTCCACAACAATTAATTTTAATATAGTCGGTCTGAAATAATAAAGATACAAGACATTTTTTCCAGAACTTTTTTTTCTTTCAACATAGTCTCCTTGTAACTGTGTACAGTTCTCCCAGCGATGCTCCCATCTCTGTAACCCATCCAAATTGTGCTCGACATTTTTATCTGCAAAATAATTGTTCACGAAGGTGATTGCCTCTTCATTTGACGAAAATCTCTGTCCTCCGAGCGCAATTTAAAGATGAGGGAACAAAAAGAAGTCGCTTGGGGCTAGATCTGTTGAGTCAAGCAGTTCAAACCGTAATTCGAGGATTTTCGCCATTGTAACCGCTGAGGTGTGAGACGGCGCATTATCTTGGTGAAACAGAATTTTCTTTTTCTGCAAATGAGGTCGTTTTCCCGCAAATTCTGCTTTCAGCTTGTCAAGTAATGATGCGTAGTATGCTCCTGTAATGGTTTTACCTTTTCGAAGATAATCGATTAAAATTACTACATGACTATCCCAAAGAACAATTGCCGTCAGTTTCCCAGGTGAAAGAAAAACTTTTTTTTTTTGCCGGTTGTCCCTTTACCGTCCACTGTTTGGACTGTATGTTTGTTTCGGGCGTATAATGGTGTATCCAAGTTTCATCTATAGTAGTTAATCGGCGCCAAAACTTGGATTTATTGCGCCTAAATTGCGCCAACAGAGCGTTGGAAATGTTGATTCGAACATGTTTTTGGTCTAACGTGAGTAAACGCCGTACCCAAGACGCTGACAGTTTTCTCATGTCTAAATGTTGATTTAATACATGACAAACACGTTCTTTTGACATGTTCATAGTCTCTGCTATCTCTCTCATTTTAGTTCGGTGGTCATCTAGCACCATTTGGTGAACTTTGGCGATTTTTTCGTCGGTAGTTGCAGTGTTTCTACGTCTCGAACGTTCATCGTCTCCGAAGCTCTTACGACCACGTTTAAATTCAGCTGCCCAAAATTTCACTGTAGTAAATGATGGTGCAGTGTCCGCATACACAGAATCCAACTCAACTTTGATTTGCGTAGGCGTATTGCCTTTCAAAAACAAATATTTAATGACAGCTCGATACTCGATTTTGTCCATTTTCATAAAAACACTCACATAAACTCACTCAAACGGCTGTTACATAACAAATGAGCGTCTAAAATGGCTGAAACTTTGGTGAGTAACTGTCAACAGATGGACAACGAAATTGACTAGCTTTTATTTAGGAGTGCTGCCATCTTCGTGTAGAGGTCGGAAAATTTTCAGATCATCCTTGTAAATCAGAAAACAGAAAACATAAGAATATTGTCTAAAGGGCAATTCAAATCCAGCGCTCTCATTAGGACACTACATAGTCGATGTGAACTCTGTGGTTTCTCGAGCGGAGGTACTTCCAAGGACGAACGAATTCACGCTGGATACATGCCACCGAGATACGGCTACTGCGCATACTAATGGACTATTAGCCTAACCGTCTTCAACTATATTATAAATATTTCCTTTTGGTTATGTACAGCAGCAATATAAACTTAAGTGTACGTATTTGAAAATCGCTGTTTAATTTTTGTATAACTTCATTAGAATAATAATCCAGCTGCTCTTGGATATGACCTCGTGTGCAGAAAGCAACTTGAGAATTTAAGGTAGGCCATTTATTCCACAAGAAACACACTGAACTCTGAGAAATAATTAAATTACCCTGTTGAATAAGATTTTGTTCACGACAAATCTATTTAGCGAATCTAGAGCAATTTTTCATACTGAATCCAGGTATATAGTGAGAATTTTTTTCCAATGGGCATAGATTTTTTACAGAAACTTCTTAATATCTGATATTAGCGTTCTCTTGGACCTCATATAGGGTCTTAAGAAACTACAGCAAAATACGAGGGCTGTTCAATAAAAAATCATCATCATAATCCATTTGCCTCCATTGGATATAAAATTAGGAGTTAATAAGAAAAAGTTCAAGGATAAACAATCTGATGGATTCTTGTAGTTGAAATCAAAATTACCTGAAGTCAGTGATGCTGAACTGAAAGAAAGGATTTCTTTCTATATGTCCCCTAAATAGGCTATTAATAAAAATTTTGAAGGACTGTTAGATCCACTGGAAAAAGCAGCTTGTAGTCTTTCAAAAATTCAGTTTGCAATTCCCTTGAAGACATAAAGCAGAAAACTACTGTGACGTAGTGCCTGATCTTCTGCATTCCTATAAAGCTATGGGATGTAATATGTCTTTGAAAATTCACTCCTTGGACTCTCATTTAGACTTCTTCCCGGAAAATTAATGATTGGTACAGCAAGAGTGGCATAATTCATCCATCAAAGGGTTAAAAGAAATGCTGAATAAGAACTTGCATGAAATAGTTTGGTTGGATGAAACCTAGGTAAACGCCAGCCATACTGTGTCAAAGAACTGAATCTCCTGCGGGTCAAAATTCCGGCACATTGGTGGCGCTAATATGTTAATTTCAATTGACAGAGTTTTTGATAAACTATTTTAAAGATATTCGTGTCTGTTAACAGACTACAACGCAGTGAATGTATATTGAGAACAATTTATTTTTGTTCTTAAGGGTATGTATGACTGAAATTTTCAAATTCTGAACTAATAATGCTAGCTTTTTCAAATTTACACCATAGGTGTAGTATAATGTAAGCATGTTACAACCTAAATTTAAACTATTTTTCTCTAGCAGTTTAGAAATTATGATAAATTTTGTATGTTTTTTGTTACGTCACTAAAAAAGTCCTTGCGACAAAATATTTTGAATTTTGTTCTAATATTTTAACCCTATGTTCATAATACACATACTTTTTGAAATTGCTCTGGGTTTTTCTGTGTCTCCTTTAGTTTAGGTCACAAAAATTTTTTAATTTACAAATATTCTTTTTTTGTCTAAAAAACTGTAAGTTTTGTGTTTGAAAATTAAAAATATATGCTTATATACATTTCACAATAAAACCTAGGGCAATTTCTATTCCTTATGATATTCTGAACCTGTGTAGGAAATTTCATGAATGTAGTACAAAAACTGCATCGCAAGGAGCATTTTAGAGGCAGAAAAATGCTGAAAATATGAACATTGAGAAAACAGCGATTAAAGATTTGATTGCATAACTCACATTAAAATCCACCAGGCTGATAGGTTGAACCCTCAGATTTCTTTTTCCTCTCCTCTGTTGCTGCTTTTTCCACCTTTTTCTTCTTTAGATGTTGCTTTTCGTCTGCACAACTTCGCTTCTTGCTTTGCAGGATACGACTCTGATCTCGCTGCACTGAAGTTTTCCTTGCTGAGTCTACTACACTTTCACCTCTGATATTTTGCTGCAGCTCCAATGACTTAAAACTACCCATGTTAAACTCACTGATGCTTTTAATAACAACAAGATCCAATTTTTGTTTTGATATGAAAACTTCCTCTGGGCACTTATTCCATATGACATGATGCAAAGATTCATTGGCATTCTGTGTTTTTCCTGTTTTGCACCTCTCTAGTAATGTAGTAGAAACCAGACTCTGATATATTGGCAACATTTTAGGAACTATTTTGTCTGAAAGCCTTATTTTTCTTTTCTTGAATTGAAAATTTAAGAACGGAAAACAGACAAAGAATGTGGATGTAGGCAAAAGAGGGCGTGACTCTGACAGAGTTTAAAGGCCACCGACATTTAAATAAGCATTTAAAAATGGCGTCCGGAGGCAAATTATGTATTTTTCACATTCGGGAATGTCTAAATTATTTTATAGAATTAAAATAAAAAAGTCGTTATTTTCACTATTTTCATGAAATTTCAGTCATACATACCCTTAAGGTAAGCTAATACAGATTAAATGTGCGTATTTTTGCTGAGGTGAGATAAACTCTTGTTTATATGTTTCGAGTACTGAGAGGGTAAAAGAGGGGGATATACATAACCTGCTATCTGCTTCTCGGTGACATTCAGCTCCCTACGTGCAGAAATAAATGACGTTCACGTATCTTCTTTTAAAAATCAGACTGTAACTCACTAACAACTGATAGTTACAGCACAACTCACACCTTGTGGAAAACTATTAAGACAAATACACACGATCATACGCAAGAAATACAAATAAACGTTGCAGATTAAACAAATCAAGTAAACTCTACGGCTTATGGATATGCGGTAGAGCAAATAAAATTCTCTTATATTGCAACAGAACTGAAAAACCATCAAAAGAAATGTGCAACGCTAATTCACTCGATCATTGGAGACCTTAGCTGAAGCCAATACCAACCTAAGGCTTTTAAGCGTTCTACAGCTTGTTTGCTTCACTGAAATGGTGGGCGTGGTGGTAGCGTGGCTGCTTACTAAACAACAAGCTCGATTCTCCCGGATTTTCTTCCACTGGGACACCTTGTCCGGGTTTCACTCAGCCTAGAGAGTGGAGAGGGCCCAACTGAGGGAAAAGTAGTGCTCCAGGTTCCAAAGATCATATTCACTGGACAAGCGATACTTAAAAGTTCTAACAATGCCTCCTCCTCTGCAATATTGCAACCCACTCATGGCACCCGTCGTGGGTAGAGGCAGAGGATGCAGCGGTTGGGTGATACAGGCGATGGTCAGCATCGCCTGTTGCTGTGTGTAAGCTAAGTATGGAAAGATAGAGTCAGAGTGAAAAATTCTTCACACGGCTAGAGTGAAAGAACAATTAATTTCCATTAATTGACCTAATAGTGGTTAACTATAAAGCCCGGGCCTTAAAGTACTTACAGCATAGTAAGTCGTCATTAAGGTAGTTGTATCATGTGTTTATGAGAACTCCTAGTTGTTTACCGGGAAAAACACGAGTCAGTTGGAGAATTTAATGTCATACCCGGGTCTTAAAGTACTTACAGCATAGTAAGTCGTCATTAAGGTAGTTGTCTCATGTGTTTATGAGAACTCCTACTGGTTTACCGGGAAAAACACGAGTCAGTTGGAGAATTTAATGTCATACCCGGGCCTTAAAGTACTTACAGCATAGTAAGTCGTCATTAAGGTAGTTGTCTCATGTGTTTATGAGAACTCCTAGTAGTTTACCGGGAAAAACACGAGTCGGTTGGAGAATTTAATGTCATACCCGGGTCTTAAAGTACTTACAGCATAGTAAGTCGTCATTAAGGTAGTTGTCTCATGTGTTTATGAGAACTCCTAGTGGTTTACCGGGAAAAACACGAGTCGGTTGGAGAATTTAATGTCATACCCGGGTCTTAAAGTACTTACAGCATAGTAAGTCGTCATTAAGGTAGTTGTCTCATGTGTTTATGAGAACTCCTAGTGGTTTACCGGGAAAAACACGAGTCAGTTGTAGAATTTAATGTCATACCCGGGTCTTAAAGTACTTACAGCATAGTAAGTCGTCATTAAGCTAGTTGTCTCATGTGTTTATGAGAACTCCTAGTGGTTTACCGGGAAAAACAGGAGTCACTTGTAGAATTTAATGTCATACCCGGGCCTTAAAGTACTTACAGCATAGTAAGTCGTCATTGAGGTAGTTGTCTCATGTGTTTATCAAAACTCCTAGTGGTTTATCGGGAAAAACACGAGTCAGTTGGAGATTTTAATGACATATCCGGGTCTTAAAGTACTTACAGCATAGTAAGTCGTCATTAAGGTAGTTGTCTCATGTGTTTATGAGAACTCCTAGTGGTTTACCGGGAAAAACACGAGTCAGTTGGAGAATTTAATGACATATCCGGGTCTTAAAGTACTTACAGCATAGTAAGTCGTCATTAAGGTAGTTGTCTCATGTGTTTATGAGAACTCCTAGTGGTTTACCGGGAAAAACCCGAGTCAGTTGGAGAATTTAATGTCATACCCGGGCCTTAAAGTACTTACAGCATAGTAAGTCGCCATTAAGGTAGTTGTCTCATGTGTTTATGAGAACTCCTAGTGGTTTACCGGGAAAAACACGAGTCAGTTGGAGAATTTAATGTCATACCCGGGTCTTAAAGTACTTACAGCATAGTAAGTCGTCATTAAGGTAGTTGTCTCATGTGTTTATGAGAACTCCTAGTGATTTACCGGGAAAGACACGAGTCAGTTGGAGAATTTAATGTCATACCCGGGTCTTAAAGTACTTACAGCATAGTAAGTCGTCATTAAGGTAGTTGTCTCATGTGTTTATGAGAACTCCTAGTGGTTTACCGGGAAAAACACGAGTCAGTTGGAGAATTTAATGTCATACCCGGGTCTTAAAGTACTTACAGCATAGTAAGTCGTCATTAAGGTAGTTGTCTCATGTGTTTATGAGAACTCCTAGTGGTTTACCGGGAAAAACACGAGTCAGTTGGAGAATTTAATGTCATACCCGGGCCTTAAAGTACTTACAGCATAGTAAGTCGTCATTAAGGTAGTTGTCTCATGTGTTTATGAGAACTCCTAGTGGTTTACCGGGAAAAACACGAGTCATTTGGAGAATTTAATGTCATTCCCGGGTCTTAAAGAACTTATAGCATAGTAAGTCGTCATTAAGGTAGTTGTCTCATGTGTTTATGAGAACTCCTAGTGGTTTACCGGGAAAAACACGAGTCAGTTGGAGAATTTAATGTCATTCCCGGGTCCTAAAGTACTTACAGCATAGTAAGTCGTCATTAAGGTAGTTGTCTCATGTGTTTATGAGAACTCCTAGTGGTTTACCGGAAAAAACACGAGTCAGTTGGAGAATTTAATGTCATACCCGGGCCTTAAAGTACTTACAGCATAGTAAGTCGTTATTAAGGTAGTTGTCTCATGTGTTTATGAGAACTCCTAGTGGTTTACCGGGAAAAACACGAGTCAGTTGGAGAATTTAATGTCATACCCGGGCCTTAAAGTACTTACAGCATAGTAAGTCGTTATTAAGGTAGTTGTCTCATGTGTTTATGAGAACTCCTAGTGGTTTACCGGGAAAAACACGAGTCAGTTGGAGAATTTAATGTCATTCCCGGGTCCTAAAGTACTTACAGCATAGTAAGTCGCCATTAAGGTAGTTGTCTCATGTGTTTATGAGAACTCCTAGTGGTTTACCGGGAAAAACACGAGTCAGTTGGAGAATTTAATGTCGTTCCCGGGTCCTAAAGTACTTACAGCATAGTAAGTCGCCATTAAGGTAGTTGTCTTATGTGTTTATGAGAACTCCTAGTGGTTTACCGGGAAAAACACGAGTCAGTTGGAGAATTTAATGTCATGTCGGCATGTTGGCTATAGTAGCTCAAATGGTTAGAGCGGCTGGACGGAGACCAGAAGATCCGTGGTTCAAATCCCGGCTATGGCATTGAATTTTTCAGTCTGTCTTTCCATACTTTAGCCTACCCACCGCCAGTGTGAAATAAAAATTAATTTCCATTAAAATATTCTAATTTGTATTTGGCATGGATATAGAATACCTCAATTCGACTTATTTATCCCAATACTGTTATGTCTGTTGCTTCAGTTAATTAGTTACGTGTGCTAAGATGTTTGGACATCGACGATTTAGTCATTCATTATAAAACTTTAAAGCAATGAGAGAATGATCTCCTAAGGCTGGTTTGTCCTAGAGTGTACAGTATGGTTCCAAGTTGAAATACTATAGTGTATAAATTATGTTTATTTGTGATACTAAATGCCATTTACGTATGGAGATACACACAAGCTCTCTATTTAAATAAACTGAAGCAACCAATTGTTCTCAGTTGATTGTTGGTTACTCTGTTTGTGCCCCACAGAAAAAGAGCTCTCTTGAGGAAGACATATCTGAACGCTGCACAGATGCAAGAACTTCTCCAGAAGGCAATGTTTCGGGAGACCAAGAAAGTCGGCAGTCGGAAAAGAATACAGAAGTAATTACTTCGCAACAAAAATGTGAAAGCAACTTAGGATGGGTTCGAGTGTTCCTGCAAGATGAGGATGTGGGCGAAGACGGCGAAGATGCTGGAACTCTGGTTTATCTCACGAGAGATACCACTGTACGCGACATCTGCCGGCATCTTAATCTGTCGGATCAAGTGTCGCTCTGGCTTCAGGTAAGCTGCAACATCTTTAGCAAAGCATTACCTACTTCATGTTATGTACTGACTGTTTCTCCTAGGTTACAATAGTATCTTCTTCTACATCATCATCTTTCATAATGTTTCCACGTTTATCCAAGCACACTAGTTTCCACCCAACCCATACGGGTCTCTATGTGTCTGGTTTGAGAAAGTACTGAACAATAAATGTGAGCCAATGACCAATATAGTACGAAGAAACGGTTATAGCCACTCATGCCAATTTGTGGTCTTCTCTAGACTTAAAAACATTGTTTTGGAGTATAAAATAGATAGAGTAAATTTAAAAATTGTAGAAACAACTGATTTAGGAGTTATTTTAATAAGGATCTATATTTTAATAAACACATTAACACAGTAATCAGTGTAGCATATAGAAATTTGGGATTCATTATTCGTAACTCATCCAACTTCAAGGATATTAGACTGTTTGTTACACTATATGATTCATTTGTAAGATCCAGACTCGAATATGCTTTACTAGTATGGAGTCCTTATACCACCAAATTTATTAAACTTACCAAAGTTATTCAATACAAATTTCTAAGGTATGTGTTTTTTAAAAACGTCTCATTATTGTCATATCATATGATTCATTACTTCATTTATTTGACTTTAGAAGTCTATCACATAGGAGAAATTTTCAATGAAAGTTAATTGTTCTTTCACATTAGGCGTGTGTATTATTATTATTATTATTATTATTATTATTATTATTATTATTATTATTATTATTATTATTATTATTATTATTATTATTATTATTATTATTATTATTATTATTATTATTATTATTATTATTATTATTATTATTATTATTATTATTATTATTATTATTAGTAGTAGTAGTAGTAGTAGTAGTAGTAGTAGTAGTAGTAGTAGTAGTAGTAATAGTAGTAGTAGTAGTAATTGTTGTTGTTGTTGTTGTACAGTAAAACTTCTCTAAAACGGAATGCGATTGTTCCAGCATTTATTTTCCATTTACACAGGATTCTATCTTACAGAGAGTTGTGTTTGAATAAAAAGAAATTACGTAATGTTCGCACAGGTTTACAGTGAAGGAATAATATACAATGAAGTGTAAATATAATAGGCTGATATTAAGTACTATTTTTTTCGACTTACATACAATAATTGTAGTTTATCGCCTAGTTTCTCGTCTGTTTTCAGTTGTCCTTTTCCGATCTTCAACTGTCTGCATATCAACATCATTTGCTTCTTCACATATAACATTCAAAACAATGTTATGAAGATGTTTAAAACTCTCGAGTCACGCATTGGAAGCTCTGATATTTTTTTTTTTTTTTTTTTTTTTTTTTTTTTTTTTTTTTTTTTTTTTTTTAGCTATTGTGTTCTTATAATAAATTAAAACGCTTATTCAGTTCTTCATCTTTGTAGTGTGAAATTTCAGGTAATTTCCGCAGTATCTCTACCTGCAGTCATCTGAAGTTTCTTCGTCCTTCACTGCGTCATTTCCTGCTGATGTCATAGCTTCATGTTGGTTTATTTTTATAACTTTTAATATTTGCATATTTCTTCGTAATTCAACGATATTAGAAACCTTTCTATACTCGACCCTCAGGAGTGACTTACGTCAGCTCTCTGTTGTACAGGAAGTCATATGAATATGGTAATTAACACAGTGTGTAAGTCCGTAACTAAGGAAGTCGAGACACCAGTCAAGACAGATTCTATCATTCCTAGTAATTTGCGCTCATTTTGTAGTCAGGTAATATTTCAGGGTCACAAATAAACAGTGGAGATATTAATTTACGGACTTCATTTTATTATAAAGTGCACGGATTTCGTAGTTAAGCGGCGACTCTTATACTCCAGAAGGGTGGGCAGCTCGATGTGTGGAATGAGTATGAGTGCCAAACAAAAAATAAAGAATGTGTCTGCTTAAGACCACACGACAGAAGTGAAAATTTATCAACTATTCGTTATAAATTATTCTTAAAAATTATTTAAAAAACATTAACGTTGACACTCATTCTTGCGCAAGGAGGCCAGTTGCGAGCTAAACATTTCATGCCTTACGCTAAGTGTTCATGTTTGTAGATGTTCCGGCAATCTGAGAGTTGTTAACGTTGTTAACTACAGAGCTTCTACTCCAATTAGTCCAGGACCCGTAGGTCCAAAGACCCGGGCCTTCTTCGACCAGGGAGTTACCGAGCTGTCCCTAAAGGGCGCCCGGCGCCTCAGTGGGGCTTTCTATAGGGCAAGACCTAGAGACTAACAAGGCCCCCCCCCATCTCGTCCTGTGGACTCAAGACGGGTGGAAGTGGATACGCCACTTACGCGCGCCAACACTAAACTGGGAAGGCTACCGATATAACCTCGGTGGGACCACCTGGCGATCTAGCACACCTTCTACTAGCTATGCAGGATAGTACGCGGGAATATATGGCTTCCCTCAACCCCGTCCGGAGACGTACACGATCTCCCACGGGTATCGGGAACCACTGCACCCTCGAGTCCAACCCAATCCGAACAACTACCTATCAGGGAGGGGCTCGAATGTTCGGCCCGAGGTTCCTCTAGTAACGTCAGACGTACCACGAGTGTTAGGGGTCCGCAGCGCCCGTACCACGGCAGTTCAAGGGTACGAATCCCCACCCCTACGGGAAATCTGAAAGTTATGAATCGTAGTTTGTTGATTTTTTAACACGGTCCGGGAGTTTGTAAATCATGAACCACATCATGAACAGATTGTAGTGCAATGAGACATTTATTCTCAGGATATGTTCTCGAACGTTCCTTCGCCATTGCTTTTTTCCGTTCGGCAATTTTTTCTTGAACTCGCATGCTTTCCATTTCCTCAGTATGGTCATCCTGCATCGAAGAGTTCACTTGCTGAGATTTCATTTGCTTCCTTTCACGATATTTTTTCGTGCTCGCATTGGTCATTTCCCTTTTCCGTTGCAATTTGTCATTTATTTGATTTTCTTCGTCCATTTTCTATAACATAAAATATTTATAAATTCATATATAATAAGACGTTAATTAGTATAAGGGCCGATCTTACAAACGTCGGACATCCCGCTGTCAACTTGGCCGAGGATTATTTTCGTCCGTTAGAGCAACACCAACTCCAATACTCAGACCATAATACAGATTCCAAGATGGCGCCCGTCGAAGCCCAGCGGCTCTGGTTACGCAGAATAGGAAACTATACACAATGGACATAATATAATCCATATTACGGAGCAGCGAGGTAACTCATAAGCATTTATCACTTTATACTTTCAACTAAAATGTGTAATAACATAAATAAAGAGCATCATGACAAATCCTAAGAGCTTATAACATTATATATTAGCACGACCAGTACTATGCATTTTCCACCTTATACTTCCAATCAAAATTTAATTTATAAGGCATGACAACTCATAAGCATTAAACACAGCAAACTTTATCTTATTGGACTGCAAGTACTAAAGTTTCTTTTACATTGTTTACATGGTAACCTTTTCTGGTAAGGGCATAGGTACTGCTTATACTATAATATTTAAGAGAACTCACCAGATTGTCCAGTTTACTCCAAATGTCACGTTTGAAGGTGTCAAGTTCCCTCACACTGCAAGATCCATTTAAAATTTTCCACTGGTAGGCTCATAATATTGCTTCTAGGTTATGAAATACTTTGAAACTCATTAAGTGAAGGAACATCAGTGAAGCTGGGATCTTGAATGTTATTGAAAATAACGTAACTAATCGTCTTTAATAATGACTATCAATGGGTTAAAATCTCCTCACCACTTCGGGTTTTAAGGACTCAAAACAGTCAATAACATCTTGTGCACACCAAATATTAAAATTATCTTCACTCTCTGTAAAATGTCTTGGATGCGTTCTTCAGAATTTCATATTTTCTGGTTGAGCTTTAATGTGTGATAGGATGGCTGATTCTTAAAAATCGTGGGGTAGGCATCATCTATTAATTTTGGGACTTTTCGAAGGGCACGAATTGGTTCACCATCATTTGCTGGAAAGATGTCTTCCTTAACCTCAAAGCACTGTTCAAAATTATGAATACAAACTACAGTTTTGTCATTTACTTTAAAATCTTTCCGATGTATGATCCTGATCCACTTATCCCATTACGATTTTTCCTTCGCAAATTTAAATGTCGTGTGAGGTACATTACAATAGTTAGATTGCAGCTGGGAACACAATAACGATGCATCTCGACAATACTTCACAGTATATATTTAGGTAAAAGTTATCACTTTATGTTAAATACTCAACTATAAACTAACTCGTTAGTCACTAATTGCCACTGTAATATGAATTACATTAATTTTTCAAACACACAATCAAAGTAAACAAACACACACTTTACTCTGTAGATATAACCACAACATAACAAGCTGGGCCACGAGCGCCACCATTTTTCCTACAATCGATTCTCGTATTATGGTCTGAGTATTGGAGTTGGTGTTGGTTAGAGTTAGGGCTGCGACATCGACATCGATATTTACGAGACATCGAATGTTTTTCACGTCCATGTATTGAGGTCGATATTTTTATAACATCGATATATTTTGTTCGATGTTTTTGTCCGATGTTTTGTCTTTAAATTGTTATTTTCTAAACTAAATAATATATATTTAAATCTTTTTTCAATAAAAAATCAAACTTATGTATCAAATCTTTTGACTCTCATTCGGTCTTTCAGTTTGTGGAGAAACATAACCTATAAGTTCTAAATGAAAATAAACGCAAAACTTCATTTTAATACATGATAATTTTATTATTTACGTGTTATTACATTTAATTTATTGATGTTTTACATTTTACTACTCACAATAAAAAGAAATTGTCAATAAAATAACCAGTTCTTAAATTAAACATTTCTTTCACGAATTCCTAACACTTTTATTTCCAATTAGCACACTCGTTTTATTTTTCGTTATTATGGTTTTAATTATTCAAATACCGAACTTGGGTGATATTATCTGTTCCTTTTGACTATTATTATTGTTTAAAGTGAAATTTGACATGTTGTCGACTTGTTAAATGACAGAAGGTTATCTGACCGGATCGTCTACTGACACTTGACAGACGTTTGTAAGAACGGTCCTAAGACAATTATTTTTTTAATGAAAGTCCTGTATGGTTTCTGAATTTTTCATAGTATTTGAAATATGTTAAAACATACCTGGATGCGTGTTGTTGATACGCTGTTGAGTGCGACAGAAAATCTACGGTTAGTTCGGATTGAGCCGACTCGAGCCGACTTCACCCGAAAGAGCGTCACATATTCCAGCGTGACGGCTCAGTTTAATTCACTACCCACAAAAAGTGCTAAACGCACCTAAAGAAGTTTTCACTTCAAAAAGAAATGGTGGCTTCTCCTTTTACTGAATTTCAATATACCAGGGCTGTTCAATAAAGCGTAATCACATTTTTATTTATTTATTTTTTTGACAGCGTACCTTTACTCATCCTCATAATTTTGATGACCCTTATCAAAATAGTCTCTCCTGAATGCGATGCGCCTGTCCCAGCGTTTCTGCCAGTCTTCAAAGACATGCTGGAAACTATTTTTCGAGAAATCCTTCAAAATTGTCTACGCAGCCTTCACCACTGCTTCTGATTATGGATAATGTCTCCCACGAAGGCGTTTCTTCAAGTTAGGAATAAAAAAGTCACATGGGGCTAAATCCGGACTAGGCAGGGTGAGGGATGCACTTCACGTTGATTTTTGCAAGATATTCAGCAACAACATTGGCAATATGCGGCCGCGCATTATCGTGGTGCAGCATCCAGCCTGCTTCAAGGAAATGTGGTCTTTTGCGCCTGATATGGACCTGCAATGTTTTCAGGACACCTCTGTAGTATTGTCCAGTTACTGATGAGTCTGCAGGTACAACATGCTGATGAACCATTCCATGAATATCAAAGAATGAGATGACGATAACTTTCCCAGCAGAAGCAACCACTTTTGCTTTTTGGGGGGTTGGTGATGAAGGAAATTTGCACACTGAGCTTTGCTATTAGCTCTCAGGATCAAAATGATGTAGCCAAGTTTCATCAGCAGTGATTGCGTTTGAAAGAAACTCCGGATCTTCCTCTAACATGAATTTTAACTGCATGCAGACCTGTATGCGAATGTCCTTTTGTTCGGGAATCAACAGTCTTGGAACTCACCACGCACAAACACGTCTCATGTGTAATGTGTCTGTCACCAACGTGTGGGTGGCACCCAATGAAGTGTTCAGTATTTCAGAAAGTGATCTTAAGGTAATTCGTCGATCCTCTCTCACAATGACAGCAGCAGTGTTGATGTTTTCTTCCGTAAGAGAAGTAACTGGAGCACCGGGTCCACCTTCCTTTGAAATTGATTGTCTCCCCTCTTTAAACATTTTAAACCACCTTCGAGCTGTGCTGTAGGGAAGAACACACTCACCATAGGCCTCCTGTAATATTGTATAGGCCTCAACTGAAGATTTGTTGAGACGAAAGCAACATTTGAAAGCCGCATATTGTTCCTCGCGTGTTAACTGCACTGCAGCGGTAGGCGATACTGGACATGTCTGAACTTGACTGGTTCTCACAGGCGGGAACCAGGAGTACCAACAATGAAACTACTACGGCGTGTTTATGTCACATTAAGCTAACAGAATATTATATGATTGAATTTTAGTGCGAAAAATTATGATCGTAAAAAATTATGATCATATTTTGAACAGCCTTCGTAATTATTGAGGTAATTTACGTTGTTGTTTTATATACCATTAAATCGTCTACCGCTTTCTTAAGGTTTTGAATTCACAGTTCACCAAACCTCGTCATTTATGTCTGTCTCAAATTTATCCATGCCGTATCGTATTTCTATCTTTGGTGTAATAAGTGGGTATGTAGTGTGACATTTCCATGGGCGTGTATGTCCTCTTAGAAGAAAATTCTTGCCCGGTTCACTATAAGTTGACATATCAATATATTATTGTTGTTTTATTATACAAATACAAGTTATTGTGCTAGCCATAGGACTAAACCACTGGTAACCAAACGTTCAAATGCAATATATTCATTCTATGATTACAATGAATGACTTGAATCCTTCAGAAATTTGGGAATATTTGCATCATTGTCTCAGTCACAAAGCCTTACAAACTACACTCAGACAAATAGAGCGGTAGCTAGAGGGCGCAGTCTGGTGTTTTCCAGACCCAGGGATGTGAACAAGAACATCTTCTCTCCAGGAAGATGGGAATAGCTGTTGACGCTGGATGCGTATGTGTACAAAGGAAGAATACCAGGAGGAAGAAATGAGGTGTGTGCACTATATTGTTGTTGATTGACTCTTGACGAAAAGCCACTACAACTTCAAAATGATTTCCTCATAACTCTAGGTTATGTGTACATAAGACAGGGATTGGAAAGGTTTGATGTTACTCGTTGCAATATGACGGTGGTGGCAGCCCTCTGTTTACGAGAAGCCCCACGAATTTGAACTGTCTGATGTGACTTTTGTCATTGCAGTATGGCGGTGGAACTAGTCGCCGTATGGCTCATTACGAGAAGCCACTTGACCTGCAGGATAACTTCCTCACAACTCTGGGCTATACAAATCCAGAACGACGGGCTCGTCTGGGCATTGATCCTGAACTGCAGCATTTACTGCGATTCCACGTGGGACCTGCTTCACCATCCCCTGATCTTCCTCGGTCAGGATACGTTCTGGTACTTAAGGGGCTGGTGTTTCCGCAATGGAGACGACGTCCACTCGCCATCATGGGCTCTCGGCTATTCCTCTATCCAGGTATGCATATATACATCTCATAGAAACATATGCTTAATCAAGGTACTCCAAGCTGAATTTCTGACAAAATTTGGAGAAAAATTAATTTTAAATTGTTGTAGAAAAGGTCTCAAACTTGTACAATAAGGCCCCGATTCTGGTTTTGCTCCTTTTATCACTTAAATGATCGCGTACAAGCCACAGTTTAAAACTTGATAATTCATATTCTAATTTTTTATTATTTTTCTTCTCTTTCTCCCACTTTAAAGTTTAAAATATTCCTTTATAACTTTTATACTTTCAAAAAATACCCGTCTCATTTAAACAAACATTTTATGTAAAATATATTTTTTGTGGAGTGAGATATTATTAGTTGTTTATTCTATTTTTTAAATATTTATACTACTCTCTAATGGGAATCCAACCGTTTATTTGTTTCTTTAATTTATTATTTATGTCCTGGACATGCAAAGATGCCAAAGCCATTCTATAGTGATCAACACAAACTATCTGACTAACGGTTCAAGGCTACTGTAGTCCCCTCAGCTCATTTGCCTGTTAAAATATATTTAGAGAATGGGAGGGTATTATGGAATAGTCGGGAAATATGGAATACTGAGATTTCGACCCTGCTTGCTGCTGCTTTACGTGGGAGTACCATGCAGTAGTTCAGAAAGACTCACATGATACACTGCATTGACAGTTGACAGCTTGTCATTTCACTCGCTACAGAATAAAGTGTGTTTTGTGATACTCAAAAATTTTTGTAGGCAAATTTTCAAGCATTTTAAGGGGGGCCAGAACGGCATTTTGAGGTGAAATTTCACAAAACGAGTTACTGCCAAAATAATCTTCCCTGATGTTGTAGAAGCGAATAACTATATTTATTTTACCATCCCTATAATTTTAAAAGTCCTAAATAGACTCATTTTGAAAAGGCTGTACAGTGTGCCACGCCCTTATTAGCTATTTGGTAACTGTGTTCTCTCCTTGGTTGTAACCTTATTGAAGCTATATTCCAGAGCACACCCTTATTAGGAAAGGAAGTCCTTGTGTTGTCTATTAATATTAATCTGTGCATCTGATGTTTATTCTTCCATGCTTTGTTTAGTATGTTTTGAATTACTAGTGCTGTTTTCAAGATGGGAAGAAGCAATAATTTTGATGTAAGAAATCGGCATGGGAACCAGTAGAAACAGTTTAAGTAATCCTGATTACATAATTAGAGTTACAACCCCTAAAATGGAAAAATTATAGTAACACATGACAATATATTCACTTCGTCAAACCTAACCTCAAATATTGGTTATGAATGTGAAGTGAATATTGGTACTTCAAGGAAAATTTGGTTTCTTCATTGTGTAATGGCAGTGATGACAATTTAACTAAAGTAAATAATGATATTAGATCAACAAGTTTTCAGTTAGTCGATGTAGAAACTTTGTACAGTGTAAATTTTGTGAAACTGAAAACTGTTTTCATATCAGAGAACACCAAGAAATAAAATGGATTATTAGTTACGTTATCACTCAGTAGCCAATAGTGTAATAAAGAATATACATTTGAAACATCCAGAACTATCGAAAGTGGTACAGAAGTAAATGTAAGGTTTGCTTATGGCTTGAGAAACATTGACAAGGAAATTGAGGTAGTTAAGACATTGGCTACTCTTCTTAATTTACCAACCTCCCCTGCCAATTTTAACAAAATAATTAATAATACCATAGAGCAAGCGACCATGGAGTCTACGAAAAAGAGAAGGAGTGAAAAACGAAAGAGGAAGGATACTGATGATGAAAAAGATGCAGAATATGTATCTGGGGAAATTCTGAGATGTACTTCCAACAAAGCTAAACTTTAATGCTGTTTTTCTCTGTCTTATTATTTTTTTTTTAACTTTACGTGCGCTCATCTATAAAAATACTGCACCTACAAATCTACACTTGCTTTCTGGAATTAAAGGAATACTTAAACTGTTTTTTTTTTTAAGAGAAAAACGCCGGCTACTATTTGGACGGGTTACAGAGACGGGAGCATCGCTGGGAGTTACGTACAAGGAGACCATGTTAAAAAGTAAATATATATATATTGTGTCTTTATTAGATCGGAAACTTTTCAGACCACCTATGTAACATTTGAACAAGACAATAAAATAGAGCATTTGTTTTCTTGACAGTGAGAAAAGTGTTGTCATTTTATAAATGGTATCTTATTATATAGACCACGACGAGTTAACATCTGCGATCTACATAAATCATTCCTTACGCACAAGATTTAAAACATGCATGTAATTTCACTAGACCAGCAGCCAAGCAGAAAACTCTCCCGACTTGCAGAACTGCTTTTGATTCAGTGCTTCTTGTGCGCCTCGTGTGTATGTAGGTGAAATATTCTCACAGAATAATAAGTCGTTGGATACGTCATTGAAAACTTGCACCGAGTGACGAATGCCACAATCAAAATGGTGTATTTATTGGTATGTACAAACAACCCTTGTATTTCGTTTCAATGGTTAAGTTTCACTATTACCAGCGGGAAAACTCTAATGTTTTGTATACAAGGCTTTCTTTACCTACTCTTTAAACAACTGTTCATATGAAAGCTTATTCTCTATTAGTCAAACTTCTAATAACATATACTTATATTTCATGCAGGGATAAGAAGTAAGCATTAGGTTAAAACGATAATCAAAGACTTTAAAAATCAGATCGCTATGTGTTAGCTTTGAAATCTTCCATGCTCTTTACATGATCACAGAAGAAGAAATATCAAACATGTGCTCCAGTTGTTCTCGGGAAGCAAGCCAAGTGAAAAGACGATTATAAATCGACGTTTCGGGTGTGTACATCTCTCCCACAACCTGGCTAATCTGTTACAGCTTCTGGTAAGCGATTTTCCTCATCATGTACATCCACACAGTTTGTACATACACTTAAGGATATTAATTACCATTGACCCTTCTGATTTTCTTGTCAGATTCGACGTGGTTTCTCTATTTACAAGAGTACCACTTCAGGAAGCCATCCAACTTCTGAAGGATCATTTTCCGGCTGATATCACAGAGCTCTTCCTACATACCCTGACGTCCACTTTCTTCTTGTTTGGTGGTACTTTCTATGAACAAGTAGACGAAGTAGCAATGGGTTCCCCTTTGTCACCAGCTATAGCTCATTTCTATATGGAACACCTAGAACATGAAATACTTGCCACAGCTCCACTTAAACTATCTTATTTCTCTAGATACGTGGACGACACTTTTGTAATCTGGCCACATGGATCAGACACTGCCTAGCTTTCTTGCGCATCTCATCAGCGTTTGACCTCAAATACAGTTTACCATGGAAGTGGAGAAGGATGGAACTCCTCCATTGCTGGACATTCTTGTTTCAAAACACAGCAACGGTACACTGGGGCATGCTGTATACTGCAAGCCTACACACACCGATCTCTATCTGAACGCTCATAGTTTCCATCATAAGTCTCAGCGACTGGGAGTTCTCTATACACTGGCACACGGAGCTTTGTGTATCTCTGATCCCAGCCACTTAAAACAGGAATTGCAGCACCTGAGACTCACTTTTCGTCAAAACGGCTACTCCGAATATGACGTTGAAGCCTCGATCACCAGAGCTAGGAAAGGGAAACCTATAATAGAGCAAGCGTCAGATAAGCCTACCGCTACAGCCTACATCCCGTTTACCGGCAATCTATCCGGCACAATCAGCAGCCTCCATCACCAAAGCTAGGAAAGGGAAACCTGTAATACAGCAAGCGTCAGATAAGCCTACCGCTAAGGCCTACATCCCGTTTACCGGCAATCTATCCGGCAGAATCAGCAGCCTCGATCACCAAAGCTAGGAAAGGGAAACCTGTAATACAGCAAGTGTCAGATAAGTCTACCGCTACAGCCTACATCCCGTTTATCGGCAATCTATCCGGCAGAATCAGCAGCCTCGATCACCAAAGCTAGGAAAGGGAAACCTGTAATACAGCAAGTGTCAGATAAGTCTACCGCTACAGCCTACATCCCGTTTATCGGCAATCTATCCGGCAGAATCAGCAGCCTCGATCACCAAAGCTAGGAAAGGGAAACCTGTAATACTAAAAGCGTCAGATAAGCCTACCACTAAGGCCTACATCCCGTTTACCGGCAATCTATCCGGCAGAATCAATAGTCTCGATCACCAAAGCTAGGAAAGGGAAACCTGTAATACAGCTAGCGTCAGATAAGTCTACCGCTACAGCCTACATCCCGTTTATCGGCAATCTATCCGGCAGAATCAGCAGCCTCGATCACCAAAGCTACGAAAGGGAAACCTGTAATACAGAAAGTGTCAGATAAGTCTACCGCTACAGCCTACATCCCGTTTATCGGCAATCTATCCGGCAGAATCAGCAGCCTCGATCACCAAAGCTACGAAAGGGAAACCTGTAATACAGCAAGCGTCAGATAAGCCTACCGCTACAGCCTACATCCCGTTTATCGGCAATCTATCCGGCAGAATCAGCAGCCTCGATCGCCAAAGCTAGGAAAGGGAAACCTGTAATACAGCAAGTGTCAGATAAGTCTACCGCTACAGCCTACATCCCGTATATCGGCAATCTATCCGGCAGAATCAGCAGACTCGATCACCAAAGCTAGGAAAGGGAAACCTGTAATACTACAAGCGTCAGATAAGCCTACCGCTAAGGCCTACATCCCGTTTACCGGCAATCTATCCGGCAGAATCAGCAGCCTCGATCACCAAAGCTAGGAAAGGGAAACCTGTAATACAGCAAGCGTCAGATAAGCCTACCGCTACAGCCTACATCCCGTTTACCGGCAATCTATCCGGCAGAATCAGCAGCCTCCATCACCAAAGCTAGGAAAGGGAAACCTGTAATACAGCAAGCGTCAGATAAGCCTACCGCTAAGGCCTACATCCCGTTTACCGGCAATCTATCCGGCAGAATCAGCAGCCTCGATCGCCAAAGCTAGGAAAGGGAAACCTGTAACACCGCAAGCGTCAGATAAGCATACCGCTACAGCCTACATCCCGTTTACCGGCAATTTATCCGGCAGAATCAGCAGCCTCGATCACCAAAGCTAGGAAAGGGAAACCTGTAATACAGCAAGCGTCAGATAAGCCTACCGCTAAGGCCTACATCCCGTTTACCGGCAATCTATCCGGCAGAATCAGTAGCCTCGATCACCAAAGCTAGGAAAGGGAAACCTGTAATACAGAAAGTGTCAGATAAGTCTACCGCTACAGCCTACATCCCGTTTATCGGCAATCTATCCGGCAGAATCAGCAGCCTCGATCACCAAAGCTAGGAAAGGGAAACCTGTAATACTACAAGCGTCAGATAAGCCTACCGCTAAGGCCTACATCCCGTTTACCGGCAATCTATCCGGCAGAATCAATAGTCTCGATCACCAAAGCTAGGAAAGGGAAACCTGTAATACAGCTAGCGTCAGATAAGTCTACCGCTACAGCCTACATCCCGTTTATCGGCAATCTATCCGGCAGAATCAGCAGCCTCGATCACCAAAGCTACGAAAGGGAAACCTGTAATACAGAAAGTGTCAGATAAGTCTACCGCTACAGCCTACATCCCGTTTATCGGCAATCTATCCGGCAGAATCAGCAGCCTCGATCACCAAAGCTACGAAAGGGAAACCTGTAATACAGCAAGCGTCAGATAAGCCTACCGCTCCAGCCTACATCCCGTTTATCGGCAATCTATCCGGCAGAATCAGCAGCCTCGATCGCCAAAGCTAGGAAAGGGAAACCTGTAATACAGCAAGTGTCACATAAGTCTACCGCTACAGCCTACATCCCGTATATCGGCAATCTATCCGGCAGAATCAGCAGCCTCGATCACCAAAGCTAGGAAAGGGAAACCTGTAATACTACAAGCGTCAGATAAGCCTACCGCTAAGGCCTACATCCCGTTTACCGGCAATCTATCCGGCAGAATCAGCAGCCTCGATCACCAAAGCTAGGAAAGGGAAACCTGTAATACAGCAAGCGTCAGATAAGCCTACCGCTACAGCCTACATCCCGTTTACCGGCAATCTATCCGGCAGAATCAGCAGCCTCCATCACCAAAGCTAGGAAAGGGAAACCTGTAATACAGCAAGCGTCAGATAAGCCTACCGCTAAGGCCTACATCCCGTTTACCGGCAATCTATCCGGCAGAATCAGCAGCCTCGATCGCCAAAGCTAGGAAAGGGAAACCTGTAATACCGCAAGCGTCAGATAAGCATACCGCTACAGCCTACATCCCGTTTACCGGCAATCTATCCGGCAGAATCAGCAGCCTCGATCACCAAAGCTAGGAAAGGGAAACCTGTAATACTACAAGCGTCAGATAAGCCTACCGCTACAGCCTACATCCCGTTTACCGGCAATCTATCCGGCAGAATCAGTAGCCTCGATCACCAAAGCTAGGAAAGGGAAACCTGTAATACAGAAAGTGTCAGATAAGTCTACCGCTACAGCCTACATCCCGTTTATCGGCAATCTATCCGGCAGAATCAGCAGCCTCGATCGCCAAAGCTAGGAAAGGGAAACCTGTAATACAGCAAGTGTCAGATAAGTCTACCGCTACAGCCTACATCCCGTTTATCGGCAATCTATCCGGCAGAATCAGCAGCCTCGATCACCAAAGCTAGGAAAGGGAAACCTGTAATACTACAAGCGTCAGATAAGCCTACCGCTACAGTCTACATCCCGTTTACCAGCAACCTATCCGGCAGAATCAGTAGCCTCCATCACCAAAGCTAGGAAAGGGAAACCTGTAATACAGCAAGCGTCAGATAAGTCTACCGCTACAGCCTACATCCCGTTTATCGGCAATCTATCCGGCAGAATCAGCAGCCTCGATCACCAAAGCTAGGAAAGGGAAACCTGTAATACCGCAAGCGTCAGATAAGCCTACCGCTACAGCCTACATCCCGTTTATCGGCAATCTATCCGGCAGAATCAGCAGCCTCGATCACCAAAGCTAGGAAAGGGAAACCTGTAATACAGCAAGCGTCAGATAAGCCTACCGCTAAGGCCTACATCCCGTTTACCGGCAATCTATCCGGCAGAATGAGCAGCCTCGATCACCAAAGCTAGGAAAGGGAAACCTGTAATACAGCAAGCGTCAGATAAGCCTACCACTACAGCCTACATCCCGTTTACCGGCAATCTATCCGGCAGAATCAGCAGCCTCCATCACCAAAGCTAGGAAAGGGAAACCTGTAATACAGCAAGCGTCAGATAAGCCTACCGCTAAGGCCTACATCCCGTTTACCGGCAATCTATCCGGCAGAATCAGCAGCCTCGATCACCAAAGCTAGGAAAGGGAAACCTGTAATACCGCAAGCGTCAGATAAGCATACCGCTACAGCCTACATCCCGTTTACCGGCAATCTATCCGGCAGAATCAGCAGCCTCGATCACCAAAGCTAGGAAAGGGAAACCTGTAATACAGCAAGCGTCAGATAAGCCTACCGCTAAGGCCTACGTCCCGTTTACCGGCAATCTATCCGGCAGAATCAGTAGTCTCGATCACCAGAGCCAGGAAAGGGAAACCTGTAATACAGCAAGCGTCAGATAAGTCTACCGCTACAGCCTGCATCCCGTTTACCGGTAATCTATCCGGCAGAATCAGCGGCCTCGATCACCAAAGCTAGGAAAGGGAAACCTGTAATACAGCAAGCGTCAGATAAGCCTACCGCTACAGCCTGCATCCCGTTTACTATCAATCTATCCGGAAGAATCAGCAGCCTCGATCACCAAAGCTAGGAAATGGAAACCTATAATACAGCAAGCGTCAGATAAGCCTACCGCTACAGCCTACATCCCGTTTACCGGCAATCTATCCGGCAGAATCAGCAGCCTCGATCACCAGAGCTAGGAAAGGGAACCCTGTAATACAGCAAGCGTCAGATAAGCCTACCGCTACAGCCTGCATCTCGTTTGCCGGCAATCTATCCGGCAGAATCAGCAGTCTCGATCACCAAAGCTAGGAAAGGGAAACCTGTAATACAGCTAGCGTCAGATAAGTCTACCGCTACAGCCTACATCCCGTTTACCGGCAATCTATCCGGCAGAATCAGCAGTCTCGATCACCAAACCTAGGAAAGGGAAACCTGTAAT
Source organism: Mantis religiosa (assembly GCA_030765055.1). Classification (NCBI taxonomy): domain Eukaryota; kingdom Metazoa; phylum Arthropoda; class Insecta; order Mantodea; family Mantidae; genus Mantis; species Mantis religiosa. Next base: position 14,310,908 of record CM060956.1, read on the forward strand.
ACAGCAAGTGTCAGATAAGTCTACCGCTACAGCCTACATCCCGTTTATCGGCAATCTATCCGGCAGAATCAGCAGCCTCGATCACCAAAGCTAGGAAAGGGAAACCTGTAATACAGCAAGCGTCAGATAAGTCTACCGCTACAGCCTACATCCCGTTTATCGGCAATCTATCCGGCAGAATGAGCAGCCTCGATCACCAAAGCTAGGTAAGTGAAACCTGTAATACAGCTAGCGTCAGATAAGTCTACCGCTACAGCCTACATCCCGTTTATCGGCAATCTATCCGGCAGAATCAGCAGCCTCGATCACCAAAGCTAGGAAAGGGAAACCTGTAATACAGCAAGCGTCAGATAAGTCTACCGCTACAGCCTACATCCCGTTTATCGGCAATCTATCCGGCAGAATCAGCTGCCTCGATCACCAAAGCTAGGAAAGGGAAACCTGTAATACAGCAAGCGTCAGATAAGTCTACCGCTACAGCCTACATCCCGTTTATCGGCAATCTATCCGGCAGAATCAGCAGTCTCGATCACCAAAGCTAGGAAAGGGAAACCAGTAATACAGCAAGCGTCAGATAAGTCTACCGCTACAGCCTACATCCCGTTTACCGGCAATCTATCCGGCAGAATGAGCAGCCTCGATCACCAAAGCTAGGAAAGGGAAACCTGTAATACAGCAAGTGTCAGATAAGTCTACCGCTACAGCCTACTTCCCGTTTATCGGCAATCTATCCGGCAGAATCAATAGTCTCGATCACCAAAGCTAGGAAAGGGAAACCTGTAATACAGCAAGTGTCAGATAAGTCTAACGCTACGGCCTACATCCCGTTTATCGGCAATCTATCCGGCAGAATCAGCAGCCTCGATCACCAAAGCTAGGAAAGGGAAACCTATAATACAGCAAGTGTCAGATAAGTCTACCGCTACAGCCTACATCCCGTTTATCGGCAATCTATCTGACAGAATCAGCAGCCTCGATCACCAAAGCTAGGAAAGGGAAACCTGTAATACTACAAGCGTCAGATAAGCCTACCGCTACAGCCTACATCCCGTTTACCAGCAACCTATCCGGCAGAATCAGTAGCCTCCATCACCAAAGCTAGGAAAGGGAAACCTGTAATACAGCAAGCGTCAGATAAGTCTACCGCTACAGCCTACATCCCGTTTACCGGCAATCTATCCGGCAGAATCAGCAGCCTCGATCACCAAAGCTAGGAAAGGGAAACCTGTAATACCTCAAGCGTCAGATAAGCCTACCGCTACAGCCTACATCCTGTTTACCGGCAATCTATCTGGCAGAATAAGCAGCCTCGTTCACCAAAGCTAGGAAAGGGAAACCTGTAATACAGCAAGCGTCAGATAAGCCTACCGCTACAGCCTACATCCCGTTTACCGGCAATCTATCCGGCAGAATCAGTAGTCTCGATCACCAGAGCTAGGAGAGGGAAACCTGTAATACAGCAAGCGTCAGATAAGTCTACCGCTACAGCCTGTATCCCGTTTACCGGCAATCTATCCGGCAGAATCAGCAGCCTCGATCACCAAAGCTAGGAAAGGGAAACCTGTAATACAGCAAGCGTCAGATAAGCCTACCGCTACAGCCTACATCCCGTTTACCGGCAATCTATCCGGCAGAATCAGCAGCCTCGATCACCAGAGCTAGGAAAGGGAAACCTGTAATACAGCAAGCGTCAGATAAGCCTACCGCTACAGCCTGCATCTCGTTTGCCGGCAATCTATCCGGCAGAATCAGCAGCCTCGATCACCAAAGCTAGGAAAGGGAAACCTGTAATACAGCTAGCGTCAGATAAGTCTACCGCTACAGCCTACATCCCGTTTATCGGCAATCTATCCGGCAGAATCAGCAGTCTCGATCACCAAAGCTAGGAAAGGGAAACCTGTAATACAGCAAGCGTCAGATAAGTCTACCGCTACAGCCTACATCCCGTTTATCGGCAATCTATCCGGCAGAATCAGCAGCCTCGATCACCAAAGCTACGAAAGGGAAACCTGTAATACAGCAAGTGTCAGATAAGTCTACCGCTACAGCCTACATCCCGTTTATCGGCAATCTATCCGGCAGAATCAGCAGCCTCGATCGCCAAAGCTAGGAAAGGGAAACCTGTAATACAGCAAGTGTCACATAAGTCTACCGCTACAGCCTACATCCCGTTTATCGGCAATCTATCCGGCAGAATCAGCAGTCTCGATCACCAAAGCTAGGAAAGGGAAACCTGTAATACAGCAAGCGTCAGATAAGTCTACCGCTACAGCCTACATCCCGTTTACCGGCAATCTATCCGGCAGAATGAGCAGCCTCGATCACCAAAGCTAGGAAAGGGAAACCTGTAATATAGCAAGCGTCAGATAGGCCTACCGCTACAGCCTGCATCCCGTTTACCGGCAATCTATCCGGCAGAATCAGCAGCCTCGGTCACCAGGGAAACCTGTAATACAGCAAGCGTCAGATAAGCCTACCGCTACAGCCTGCATCCCGTTTTACGGCAATCTATCCGACAGAATCAGCAGAATTCTCGCCAAATATAATATCAGGCCCATCCCCAATCCGCCTCCGAAGATTAAACCTCCGTTGAGGGAAACTGGACTTCCAAGTTTCGAGAGTGTACCGCATTCCCTGTAAATGTGGGACACCGTATATAGAACAAACCGGCAGGAATAAATGAACATGAACGGAGTATTCGTTTAATGCAACCTGTGAAGTCTGGGCTGGGAGAGCATTGTTTTGATAACGACCATAAGCCAACTTTCGGGAGACGACCATCTTGGCAAAATGCAACAGTTACTGGGAACGAAATTTAAGGAGGCTTCGGACATTTTCTCCGAGAGGAGCACCCTTAATCGTGATGCTGGGTATCAGTTCAGCTCCTCTTGGAAACCGGCTTTAAAATAGAAATCCATCAGCTTAAGTAGTACAGATCTATACAGCTTGATAATCAAGTTAAGTGGTTACGTTTCTTTGACACAATTAATTTTCTATACTCACGCCATCTCCTGACCTGGCATTTAATTTACTGAAAAGTCTTTTGTTCAGTAATGCGAGTATTGATAGTGTTTTGTCTTTGTTTATAGTTGTGTTATATCCAGTTATACATTTGTGGTTATAATATTTATTAAAATACCCTGATGATGGAACAGATGTACGCTTCCGAAACATCGATTTCTAATCGTCTTTTCACCTGGCTTGTTTCCCGAGAAGATCTTGAATGAATTGCATTTTCCTGTTTCTTCATATTGAAAAATTTATTCTAGCAAAACCATTAGAGATACTGATATAAATATAGTTTAATATTGTAAGAGACATATGAGCTTTGAGTTAATAATTTGAGTGATGTGCTATTCATAGTTATTGTAATTTTGGGGCAGTAATATACCGTTTTTCACAAAATATTTTATTGCGTTTACTTACTAAACAAATTTTTAAACAGAAAATATAAAAGCAAGGATAATGCAATTTACCATAGATATTTCCCACGTCCTGATATTTGTGTATGATTTTTTTTCTCAAAGTAATTCATTTAGTAATATTTCGGAACCAGGGGATTACTTTGACCAGGGTGTACTTGGCTAAGCTCCACTTCTCACTTCCCTGTTCGATGTTCACTAATGCACACACAGATTGAATTGTCTTTTAAAATGTAATTTTTATGAAGGAAACCTCAAAATATGTATTTCGAGTGCAATTTTGACGTTTAATTTTTACTGAATTGCAGTACTCGTAATATTGCATTAAAAGCATGAAGTTTGTTGTGGGGAATTAGTACTGTGGGGAAAGTATGAAGGATATCAGTCAGAAGGGGTAACAGGTGATGATGACCCCCACTCTTATGATTTATTATTAAGACTATAAAGAAGCTTGTTCTTCAGATGGAAGTGACCTCACAAATATGTTTCGGTTGGAGAAGCATTTATGAAATTCAAATTACGAGATATTACAGACATACATGTTGCGAACTCTCAGTTGCCACAGTTGTTTCCTTCAATGTAACAAATGGTAATTACTTTGCAGGTTCGGCAAACTGTGCACCGGAAATGCTGCAGCTCAGTGGAGGAGAGGTAGAAGATCGGCCTTCACGTGCTGGAAGAATGGTTCTGCGCTTGGCTCCGAGAGATTCACCGCGACAGGTCTTCCTTGGATTCAACACGAAGTGGGAGCGCGATCTCTGGAAACACTGGCTGTCCCAGGTAAGGACTGGGGTTATTGATTAGAAACCAGGGACACATGGCAGGTCTATTTGCTCCTGCTCAATCTCTAGGAGGATGGGAAGAGTTGAGATCTGATACACCATAACGGGGTCTCCAAAGTTTCCAGACTGTACACGGTGTTCATTTTTATTCATTATTTCCCGCCCTCCGATTGAGCAAGAATGACGTCATAGTTGACTTGTGCGTCTATCTTAAAATCATAGTGCCCTCTACGGAGAAGAAGCGGTAATTTTTGCAGTACATTAAACAAATTACAGCGTTCTGTGTGTGGTTCTGCTTGTAACTAATACAACCAGCTTCCCCTGGATATGAACACAGAGCACCGCGTCTTCACGGTCGAATGCTACTTTCGTACCGGTATTAAAACTGGTGCGACATATAAATATAATTTAAACCGCTGCATAGAGGAGTTTATACAAAGCTATCCAGCATTCAGACAAGTCCCTCGGTGTGTCATGTTGTCGAAAGTGTCCAGGTACCGTCAAATTGACATGCTTTTGTTTGTAACATAAACGTCTTACGTTTTATCAGTATACGATATAAACTTTTTGCCATTCTCACGCTTAATTAAAATGCCTATTAATGTTGGTATCCTTATGTCTTTTAAAACCAATAGGTGAGTCAAACATTTCCAAGATACAGGATCAGTTACTCGCTAAAAGAGAGACACTGGACGCTATAAAGTGACTGGTTCCAATCTAGAGGCAATAAATAATGTTATGACAGAAAGACCTCAAACATACCTTCTCGCAATACAGACAATGCTTAAAGGGAAGAGAGAAAGGAAATATAATAAAATGGACACATAAGATTGTGTACTAGAGATATTTTCTTGTTTAGACTTGGATAAAAGCTTTGTACATATTGTAACACTAATATATTTGTCATTTCTAGAACATGTTCTGCAAATTTTCTGGTTTGTAATGAAGTTACATTGTGAGGAAACTGTGAGTGATAGAAAAGAATTGAGATCAAATTGAAATATTTCTATTTTATGTGACAGGTTTACAATATGCATATATGTCTACTATAACAGAAAAACAGATGTTCATTGTGAAATAAGTGTTCATTGACTTATCATTTCGTTTATTCGTCATGGTGCACTTTTATGGCTGCATAATTAGATTTGTAGTGCTTTGCGTTGCAGTATATAGTTTTTTTAAAAACAGTTATTGTATCTACGTACCAGGCGAAATTACGCACCTTTATATTATGCGGGCAGACCCACCTCTCAAATAGTATATTTACCTGCCGGTAGAGGAAGGCCTCAAAGCTGCTGTCAGCACATCAAATACGATCGCAAGCCGCTAGGGGAATCGCATATAAACTCGTTCCATCAGCGATGCTATTGATGACGTCAAATTTTGCGCGGTAAACTTACAGATGAAAATGAACACGTGTATATCTTCGACCCCTTCAAAGCCTCTCCTAACCTCATACAAGGAAAGAAATAGCTCTCTGCCCAAAGTACATTACCGTCCACCACACTGGTTCAGCAAGCCTAACATTTGAAGGAGAAATTAAATGAGCGAGAGAAAAATGCATTAGTGCCTCAGAAGTACTATAAACGTCAAACTTTGTTGCCTACATTTAAAAAAAAGGTTGTATTATCAATTACTGACTGTTAATGTTAATTGGCAATAGTAGCCATAGAACCTTATAAATGGTATTGAAGTATAATTTATATATATATATATATATATATATATATATATATATATATATATATTGCATTGACAAATATAAAATCATATACCATAATCATCCTGCGCGTGGCGTAGGGGCTAGAGCATTTTGCTTTGGTTCCCTGCCACGGAATGCACCCGGAATGGATCCCACTTCTGGGGGTTGTAGATTTTAAGTTCCTATATGACAAGTGCCCCTCATCATCGCGAAGAAATTGAGGAGCTACGATAGGTAGCGAACCCTGGTCCAGAAAGGCAACTTTGCGGTTCGGGATGCTGTGATATTGACTACATCTCCTCTCCGTATCGGTTGGATGATTACCCACCTCTTCCTTGCGTGTGTGGGCGTGAGGCCGGCAGTGGGGTTGGCAGGCTCTGGCCCGCTGGGGGGCTACTATGCTACACTGTATCAACCATACTAAAATAACCTTTACTTATTAGAGCCATGAGACAAATTAATGATATTTAGTAGTATGAAATTCGATTTTATGGTTAGGGTGTTAATTGTTTGTCAAAGAAGCAATAGTAACTTAGCATTATGCAGGTTTTCTATGTCCGAAACCAAATACATTCTAAATGCTATGTACACATTATTTTAGACTCCTCTTGCGAAAGAGAGAATCATTGTATCCCCTTCATAATAAATATTGTAAACTAAAGTGTTTTATTCTCTGCTCATCTTTACAGCTTAAGTTGTACTTTTCTAAAACCTGTGAATTGAGAGAGCTTCAATTATAATTTTAGTTCATGGCTTCCTATGATTTTTACTATGACGACATCTGTAGGCAATTTGAACACAAGAAGCTGCAATACATGTTTTGACTTTGCGAGCTCGTAGAATTAAAAGCTCAAGTTGCAGAAATTCAAAACGTTCTTTATTTCCGTATATATACACTTTGTACACTTGCAGATTACAGCAGAATTACACAAATACAATCTTCAAGGTCGTTGACCACAAACAAAGAGCTCACTCAACTTCCAGTTCAATTACCAATCTCTCATTACGACTCTGTTTACAACTGTCGGATAACTAGCCATGGCTTCTTTTTATACAACCATGTATGATTCCAGACTGTTATAGAATGTTCTCTAACACGTCAGCAGATAAAATACGAACGTTCTAGACGTGTGACTTTATCTGTGTCGGCCAGCCTTTTATCTCCGCTCTATATTTATCTGCAGGCTTTTTGTGTACACAAGCCGCGCTATCGTAAATAATGGATTCGCGACAATATGATATGACGTTCTAGTTCCTGTTCGATCATAATGAAACTAGGGTAAAATATCGGCAAAACTGTACCTGAAACCAATGTAAATTCCAAAATAGTATATGAAGTATATGTTAGCGAATACTTTAGAAACATTTAGTGTCATGCAATGCTATGGCTAATGTAACTTTATCGTTAACAGCTCCTCAGTTATATACACTTAAAATGTGAACAAACAAGACCCTACAGGCCACTTACAGAAAAAATTAAATGTTATAGGTTATGTGACCAAATCTGGCCTAAGGGATAGTTTGTTTCATCGATTAACTAATTTATAAATTCATTTGCTTTAAGTGAGTTCACTAGTTGCCTTGAACGTTGAATATGTTTCACGACTTATAAGAGCTGGTCACTATGAAATTCCTTTCTTTTTGCATACGTGTAAAACAAGAAAGGAAAAACAACAATAATGACTACCCATTTGAAGCAAGTATAAGTATTTTAAAATTCAAACTATTATATATTAAACAAAAATATTACGTTTAACTCAAACAAAAATTGCACACGAAGTCCACAGTTTTGGTAGTAAGATATCTATCGGTTTAGGTTTACCAGTAATTCAAAATTCATTCATAATGAAGAGAACTTCACCCGTTGAAACTAATTTGTAGGTGGCGAACAAAGAGTTCTACGTTGCGGCGCCAATTTGTAACTAAATAATTTAATGGCGTGCAAAGAGTCGGCGAGCAATGAGGTTTCTCTCAGGGTATGCGTGGATGTGTGAGAAGGAGATTTTAATAACACTGGAATGCCTGTTCCCAACTTATTTATTTACTGCTTCTTCTTTTCTAACATCGAAATGAAAGTTGCCGACCAAGGGTTACCAATCTCGGTTTAGAGTTACTGAATGCAAATGTTTTATTACTCGATAAATTTATTCGTTCCTCATATATATACGAACCGACAATTATAAAACAAAACCAGAGGACAGCCTTAATCGCCCTCACGCCTCAGACTCTTCTCTAATCGGCCTCACGCCGAAAACCCTTCTGATCGGCTTCACGCCGAAGACTGTCCTGCCTCCACAGCTGCGCGTGTGTGTATATGTAACTTTCACTCTCAGGAAGCTCCTTTTCAACCAAAATCCCTTTGTGGCTGTTTTGTCGCCATTGTAAATTATCCAAAGACTTCCCTATTCATACTGGTCAAGCGAGCCACTTTAGAAATCTTCTAAGGACACTGCTTCTTATATTGCTTTGTTATACACTTTCCCCCAACTCAACTGGCCTTGCCCTTGTCGTAACAAAGAACCAACATTCCTTTGACATATATCATGATTCTTTGCTTCTGGCAAACCATTATTTCGGTATCACCGTTCAGCAGTAAAAGGTTAGGTAAGAACTTGACTACAGCCATGACAAACTGCACCTTAGACGCTAGAAGGTTAACGGAAATGGCAAGTAGTTTATTGAACTGTCATCTCGGTTTATTGATCTCGCAGGGAGCTCTATGTCTCTGATGGAATCTCAAACGGTGGATATCTGCCTTTTCTGTTATTCAGTAATGTTTCGTACACTAAGCCTTGTTCTGAAGGTCACACCCACTGATATTCCTCATAGAGGGGAAAAAGACGTGTAGAAGAGGGGAAGATATATGCGACAGAACGGCAAGAGAAGGATTTGCACGCGCCAGATCAGGGGTGGTGATGTTAAAGGATTTAGGGGATAGAGAAAATCAAGGAAAGTGCCCATTGTTTTGGTAGATCATTTAATAACTATTGGCACATAGTGTTAGGATGTGAAAGAACAAAGAATATGAGAGAAAAATTGCGAAAGAAGAAGTGGTCTAGTTTACTAAATGAAATTATAGGTAGAAAGATGTTGAGTACTAAAACGAACGAAAGTTTAATAGAAATATGAAAATATTTAGGTATTGAAAGATAGAGTCAGACTGAAAAAGTTCAATGCCATAGCCGGGATTTGAAACACAGATCTTCTGGTTGCCGTCCAGCCGCTCTAACCCTTGAGCTACTATAGCCAACGTACCGACATGACATTAAATTCTCCAACTGACTTGTGACGTCATGTCATAAGTGTAAAATAAGTGAAAAGAAATAAAATTTGGATAAGTTCAATTTCGTAATATATAATTGTATAATCTGGATTACATTTTACTCGAACTTTCTTTCGTAGTCAGTCATTGCAGGTTACCTCCAGCATATCGATAAATCCTTACTTCCTTAATAAATAGTTTCCGTTAATTACATAAAACCGCTCACTCCTACACGTCCATTCTTCGAAATAAAAACTTTCATTTTCTCCGCGTCTTTTATCCCCAAGGAAGATTATTGATTTTTCTCTCTCCATAGCAACCGTTCATTTGTTAATCTGACGTCTTTGTACCAACCAATAAACATAGTTTGTTCAAATTTCCCTCTAGAATCTCACTTCCACACACTCAACATAAACGTTATAATACTTTTAAATATTTTTCCCAAATTCCAAATAACACCACCAAGCAAATAAACAAAACTCATTTTCAAGGCCAAACAAAAAGAACTGTTATATAACAGTGGGGAGTGAAGATGTATTCGTAGTGATGATGTTCTCGTTGTGGTATCCTTTGTAGCTCCGATTAGTATGAGATCTTCTCTGGATCGTAGTGTCGGATACTTGGATTGCGGAACTCAATGTTAAGGAAGTAAAACAAATGGTGGCAAGTTTTTCTTTACTTTAAACTCGCTGCAATTCACAACGTCTACGATGATCAAACATATTCTCATACAATTCTGATTATTACAATACTAATGGTAATTTTCTTAGATTTCTCTTGTCTTTACGCACACGCGATTTCTTCGCTTTTAAATCATTAGTTTTCTGAGAATAAGGTTTCACTATATCGAAACTTCATTATATCGATGATGAATAATTAGTACAGTTCATGCCATGGTTAGCACTCACGTCTGCTCCCTTTGAGGTCACCATACAAAAGACGCTATCTTGTCCTCTTCACTTATTGACTTTTTCCTTATTACCATGGTAACTAATTATTATAGTCTACATCACTTTACCCTGTGGCCAATACATTAATTTTGAATTATATAATTTTCTGATTTTCCGAATATAAAATCCTAAAAGCAATTTTCTTTTATAATTTTAATCTTTCTATTTAATTTATCATACTTACCATTTATCTAGATATGATAATAACATTCATCTTTGCTGTTTGTGGCCTACTTTATTTTCATACCAATTCAAAACAAAACTCTCATCATTTTAAACATATCAATATTAATCATAAATAAATAAATTTCGCATCGTTTTGGCTCTTGACATATTAATATCTGTATCATGTAGCCCACGCGAACACTTACGTCACAAAGCATCACGCGACTACTCGAGGGTTAAATCATTGGTGACGTTTTGATAATTCCTTTTATATTAGAATATTACATAATTATTTCCTAGTCTTCTGATTGAATTTCTCACATGCTTAGTTGTATGTGAGGTGGAAAAGTTGCTTTTATATTTTTATAAAACCCACCCGAACAGATATATTTTCGTTAACCTCAGTTAAATAACCAAAAAGCTATCAGCACTCATGCCATTGCTCAAAAAAATTATTGCTCAAAATAACATACATTCCACTAAACATATACTGTAAGGTTACTGTATACACCCCCTTCCCGAGGTGATGCAAGTACCATAGTGCCACTGTGACCTTCCTACATATAACCTGGTATAATTTATTCCGGCTGAAATCATTTGCATGAAGGATGGCTACCAGAGAAAAACAGCATTCGATTTTCTGTGACAGTTTTGTTCTGCCTTTCCCTATACAGTTACATAACCTGCATGGCACATATTTTCATCAATCACAAATACCGAAACTCTAACGGATGTCTTGTACGATCACAGTGTTGTTACAACCTTGATCTAGCCATATCCTGTGACACCTATAACCGTCAATGCCTCGCTATTTAGTCGCGCTTGGTTACTATCATTATATATTCCTTTATTTTGATTTAGTAACTTCCTGAGACGTAATTATATCCACATTTGCATGTTTAATAACATATAATGGGATAAACGACATTTATAGTTGAGACATTTTCGTCGTTTTATAAAATGAACATAAAACCTAACAATAATTTATCTTGATTCTTTATGAACCTTTTTTTGGACTCTATATTAGTTTCTGTATGGCCATTAAGAGAACGTTATATTGACATTTTAAGTAAATATTCAAATGAAAGTCGGTCTGAGTGGCTTAATTAGTCTATTAATCCCAAGGTCACGGGTTCAAATCCGGCCCACAGTGAGGGGAGGTGAGGATTCAGCACGGACTTGCAGTGTTGATCTATTGTACCTATGTCCCCAGTGGGGTATCCCCGGGAGGTAGGATGAGGCGAGAGGAGACAGAGGGCGGCCGACCCAAGAAGCCACGACAGTACAGAGTACTGTCCTGTTTGCCCGAGCGCGATGTCACAGTCGGTTTCGTCTGTGGCCCCATTCGGGAGGCCCATGGCCGACCTACCTGACGCATTTGTTTTTCCGGGTCACCAGCTGAATGCATAATTTCTCATCTGATGATCTCTTTCAGGGTAGAAGTGTCGGTGGGAGTCTCGGCGGTGCATGGCAGGATGATATACTCTTAGTAAAACGTCCTCCTGCGGTAGGTTGGTTGCTGGTCTCCAGACCTACTGGTGCGACCGCTTCCGAAGCACAGTAGCGTTGTCCTGGCCTACCGGAGGAGGCTTCCATCCATGTAAACTGTAAGGACCCTGCCCTCTGTACTGTCGTGGCTCCTTGGATAGACCGCCCTCTGTCTCCTTTCGCTTTATCCTTCCTACCGGGGGTATCCCACTTGGGGCATAAGGTACAATAGATCCAGTTGCACCTCCGCGCGCATCCCCTCCTAGCGTAGTGCAGTCCAGTTCAGTCCAACCTGTTTGAACATTTCAACATAAATTAAATGTTATCATTGAACTTGTTTTTCTTATTTTTCTCTAATTAAAGTTGCCCCTTGAAATAATTAACTTTCCTAAGGTATCAATCACCGAGCGGGAAGGCTCAAGCGGTTTTGGCTGTGGCGCTCATTCGGGAGGCCCGGGTTCGATCCCCGTGGCGGACCTACCTGACCCACGAGTTTTTTCGGTGTTCTCCTGGGGCACCAGACACATGATGGGTAAGTTAATTACATCCCCTGAATTTCCTGTCCCTACATTTCAGCTCAATTATCATTTCATATCATCTCTCATCTGGTGATGTCTCTCAGGGTAAGAAATGTCGGCGGGAGTCTCGGCGGTGCATGGCAGGATGATATGCTCTGTTTGAACCACTTCCTCCTCCGCTAGATCGGTTACTGGTCTCTGGACCTACCGCTAGGACCACTTTCGAAGCACAGTAGCGAGAGATGTATGTTGTCCTGGCCTAACGGAGAAGGTTTCATCTAAGTAAATTGTAGGGACCCTGCCCTCTCTACTGCCGTGGCTTCTTGGGACAGCCGCCTTGTCTCTTCTCACCTCATCCTTGCTCCCGGGGTCACCCCACTGGAGACATAGGTACAATGGACCAAGACTGGTCCCAATGTCCAATCCCCTCCGTAGGAAAAAAAATATTATTAATCGTTTGCTGTTTAAGTGAAATGACACACTTAATTTTTTCTGAAAAACTACCAAGAATACATAAAAAACAATGACCACCTTTGAAGAAGTGTCTTTAAAAATATATCATTAAATCATTCTTTTTTTTTTTTTTTTTTTTTCAAATTTTCCTCGATAGGGCTTTGTGTCATAGATCTCATTTTTCGTTTCTCTGCCACTACTTATGTTAGGTAAGAGGAAGTACATAATGTATTCCACCCAAATATTACGTAGATTTCATCGGAAATATGTTTTAAAATCTCCTTCAGAAAGAGCATTAGAAAACTCTCTGTGCATATGTGTGTTTGAATATCTTCATGTGGCACCTTTTCCAAGATGTTTCCCTTTTTTTACTTGCTTTTTACTTTCCCTACTATCTATAGCGCAACACTTACTACAGTACACAAAGTAGATAGTATAAGGAAGTATTATTATACTCCATTCAAACATTCGATTTTACGATTTCAGTGCAAACACGGCTTTTAGATAATAATAATAATAATAATAATAATAATAATAATAATAATAATAATAATAATAATAATAATAATAATAATAATAATAATAATAATAATAATAATAATAATAATAATAATAATAATAATAATAATAATAATAATAATAATAATAATAATAATAATAATAATAATAATAATAATAATAATAATAATAATAATAATAATAATAATAATAATAATAATAATAATAATAATAATAATAATAATAATAATAATAATAATAATAATAATAATAATAATAATAATAATAATAATAATAATAATAATAATAATAATAATAATAATAATAATAATAATAATAATAATAATAATAATAATAATAATAATAATAATAATAATAATAATAATAATAATAATAATAATAATAATAATAATAATAATAATAATAATAATAATAATAATAATAATAATAATAATAATAATAATAATAATAATAATAATAATAATAATAATAATAATAATAATAATAATAATAATAATAATAATAATAATAATAATAATAATAATAATCATAATCATAATCATAATCATAATCATAATCATAATCATAATCATAATCATAATCATAATCATAATAATAATCATAATAATAATAATAATAATAATAATAATAATAATAATAATAATAATAATAATAATAATAATAATAATAATAATAATAATAATAATAATAATAATAATAATAATAATAATAATAATAATAATAATAATAATAATAATAATAATAATAATAATAATAATAATAATAATAATAATAATAATAATAATAATAATAATAATAATAATAATAATAATAATAATAATAATAATAATAATAATAATAATAATAATAATAATAATAATAATAATAATAATAATAATAATAATAATAATAATAATAATAATAATAATAATAATAATAATAATAATAATAATAATAATAATAATAATTGATGGTTTTTGTAACGTAGAATGTTTCGTTGTAATTGCACACCGTTTTCACGACAAAATTAAAAAGAAAAAAAATATTGTATCCACCCTGGTATTGGAATGAAAACTGCAAAACAGTTCGAGCAGTATAAGAAAATATAATAAATTGCAACTGGATAATGGATTAGAATGCCGCTATGTCCTGCAGATGCTGTTTCTGCGTCCTACCCTCTGGGATAGAGCTGAAGTTACAGGTCGTGATATCGTCTTGATCTGAACTTTTGCTCTGATCAGATGTTTCAGGTTGAGCAATTCCTCTCGATTTTACCCAAAGCTACATGAAACCGCCTTACCTCAGGTGTAGTCTAGGACGGAAGTTTGATGCAACTGATTTTCTATCTCCTAAAGAAATAATTTTTCTTATTTTTAAATTAGCATAATTTAAATTTTTTTAATTCTGTGAAATAAATTTACAAAACACGTCGTAACGTAGACATACAATGAGTTTGATCAATATACTTGAATTGCATTTACACAGAAATTGTGAACAAAATTTATAATATCTTTAGATTTTAGAATATAATTTATGTTTTTCCTACTCTACGTTCCGACACTAAGTGACGCTACTTCTAGCTAAACTAAGTCCAAAACCTTTAGCTTATACACGGCTAGTGTGAAGAAATGATTAATTTCCATCAATTAACTAAAATAATAAGAGTTAAATGATAAAGCCTGGGACTCCAGTACTTATGATAGTAAGTCGCCACAAACAGTGTATCTCGAATGCGAAAGCCCCTAGTGTTTTACCGGGGAAATATACGAGTCAAATGGAGAATTTAATGGCAGGAAGGCACGTTGGACATGGTAACTCAATTAGTAAGAGCGACTGGACGGAAACCACGAGATCCGAGGTTCAAATCCCGGCCATGCCATTGAATTCTTCAACTTGACTCTATCTATCCCAAAAAAAACTCCTTAACCTATACACAGCTAGTTGAAGAAATGATTAACTTCCATCAATTAACTAAAATAATCTAAGATTGATTTGACCATTGCTATGGTAATTCAATAATTTTTCATTGGTTCAGATCTTCAGTGACCAACGTATCCGTACCATATTAGGTAATTTAGAGAATATTTTCATTAAACTTATATTTAAACAAGTTAATACTCAAATAACATTTCTTCATCATTTTAGATTTCTACTATCGTCGTTAAAGACATTAACATTTTTCATTTTCTTTCTTTTACTATCCATTCAATCACACGTTCACCTTCAATTGCTTCTTAATTTCGTTCACTTTCAACTAAAGTTTTTAACAATGTCTGATAAATTCTTTTCTTAATAAATTTAAAATTACAAAATTGAAATTTTAACAATGTTTAGGGGCTTTGACTTAAAATAATGGTCTCAAAAGTCAGTTTAGAATACTTAGGTATGTCTAATCGTTTTGCCCGTTTTATCCACATCGAGTTCGCTGAATTTTGGGTAAGAACATAGAAAAGCGTGCCAATTTCCTAATGATAGACACGCCTTCCTAACCTTACTGTAGGCAACTAGCATAGCATTCAATAATGCAAATTCTGTGATCAGTGGCCACTTCCAACGTAACGGTTACTTTGCGCTAAGGATTATAAGTAACAGTTATGTGTGAATTTGTAGTAACTGAAAATGTGTTACAGAGACAGTAAAATTGACTTTATTAAGGGTTTAAGCGGATCGTACTCAGCTTGGAAGCCTCTATGAATGGATACCTATTTCTCCAGAGTTAAAAGTGATTGGAGTACATGACTGGTAGGATTTGTGACTGTTCTGATGACCTTGCTCCTGAAGCAGGCGTGACCACTTGTTGACCACCCATGCTTCCGGTGACCGTCTACTGACTCACCTGTTACATCCGTAGTTACTTCAAGAACCCAGGCGTGAATACCTTCATATTCACCTGCTAATTACAAGGGAGAATGTACAGTCTCAACAAAATTACTCTCAGCTTTTTGTCCCAGAATTCAGCGTAAGAGAAGAGAAGGACGACTATCTCTGGGTGGGATCTTGAATTGAGAAAAAAGAAGGTCCCTTTAGAATTAAAACTAAGCGTCAACACAACGACATAAATTTAATGCAGTGCAAGAGGTCCCGGGTTCGATTCCCGGCTGTGGGTGTGGGGATCTTTCTGCGACCAAGATGATTCCCCATCTTCCCCAGAATCTGGAGTTATGAATGGGAGTGCGAATGGGTGTGTGATCTAATGATTAAAACCAGGGGCGGCCCCCCTTACGTGCTGCAGTACGCTATTTTCTGTTTTATAAATCATAATTTATGCATTTTGAAACATCATGAAAGTAACAGTGCATTATTGTAGGTATAAGAAAACGAGCACAACCAATAATGAACATTTGAGGCATGTAAAACACCTGCGTAGCTAATGAAACGTATGCGACGTGCTGAGAGCCAACAAGCTCGCTAAACAGTACTGCGCATGCGTACATCCCTTCCCCTCTTGCCCCTCAGATCGCCAAGTTACCTAGATTTTCGCACAAATGCGTGCTGCATATCGGTATAGCACGGTATCCATTCGTTGCACTACTACGTACGCTGGAGCTGGCGAAGCAGGCCACCAACATTCATAGTTATTGCTCTAGAAGTTAAAATTATATGCATTGAAATTTATTAAGTAGTTTGTCATTGCTTTATATTTTATTTCTAGAAATAACACAATGGTTATTAAATCACAGGGAAGATTTACTTGCTTAGGCTTTCACGGCCGGCTTTAATCCAATAAAATGTATTTACCGGGCTTGTGGGCCGTGGTCCAAAGGATGAAACCTCCTGACGTTTCGCTCATAACTCCGACGAGCATCTTCAAAGGATGATACTAGCTCGGTACTTGCTGGAATGTCTTTCGACACGAGGCCTCGTCAATATATATTCTGGTCTGTCTCATACCACAAAAAAAAAAAAACACGCACAGCTGTGCACAGTGAGGACAGACAGTCCGCGGTTGGCAGCCGATTAAGAGGATCTGCGTCTCTCTTGAGCGAAGGCAGACGAGAAGCGATGAGAAAAGATACCTGTCGGTTCATACGTATCGACTTAAGTGTTATCGAGTAATAAGCATTCTACATACGGTCACTCTAAACAGTGAAATATTGATAACCTTCGTCGGCAACTTCGAGTTTGATGTGACGATGAACAGAAGCAGTCATTAAATCAGTTTGAAACTTGCATTCCAGTGTCATTAGAACTATCCTTATTCATACATATCCACGCATACCCTGAGAGTACCTCTTTGCTCTACCCTGCGCTACAAATCAATTACTTTTGCATCAAGGAATAGATTACTGAAACAAGAAGCTTGAGATTGATGATTTGTATAAGATAATAGCGACATTGACAGATATCTTTGAGTGACGGAACATCACTGATGATATATTTGACATTAGGACTTTTTCAGTTGAGTAAATCACATTTTTAGAAATTATTCTCGTTCTACAGGTTGATCACACTAGAAAATTAGTTATATTACCGCGCGCTTGCTAAAGTTGCGTAGTCATTTAATAACAAAAGTGTAGTAATTAATTTAGTTGGTTTTCTCTCTTTTCCGTAATGAAAATTGCTGAATATAGGACTGTTTACCCTCATTTTTAGTATTCGAAAAATATCACAATAAATAATTACGTGGGCATATATTTAATGCATTTATTATCATTAAGATTATTTTTTATTATGCATCCGTGTTGCGTATAATAATTGGCTGACCATTAATATCAGACACACAGCTCCCTTGTGTTTCGTCACTTACTGTACGCCGATCTACTAATATTTCACTCTTCTTATCCCCAGATAAGAACGCGATGGCAGCGCTGGTCACTCGAGGTCAATACGCCTCACACGTCAGAGATAGGTACAAAATTAGAGCAAATGTACGCACTGTTTTGTAAAGAGCTACTAGGTCTGCCAAAATCGGCACCAAGAGAAGTGACATTACTAGAGTTTGGTAATACAAAAAGGAGGGGAATAATAATAGAGAAAATACTGAAATTCTGGTATAAGTGTATTAAAGGGCAGAAAAAGGAATTATTGAATATGTGCATGAAACAACAGAAAAGCATTCAGAACACAAACAGTTGACGGTCGGAATTGGAAAGAAAGATACTGAAGATAGGCATGGGAGATCTATGGAGAGTAGGGGAGACAAATTATAGCGGTTTTTGGAAGTGAGAACCAGAGTACAAGACATAGACAAGAGATATGGGAAAGTATAGAAGAAAAGAAATCTTTGAAATTTTATAAGCAATTAGAGACAGAATGAGGTAGGGAGAAATATATAGATCAACGTGACAAAACTGTAAGAGAAGACATAGCATGGATGAGGGTAGGAATAATATATCTAAAAGTGTTGAGAAGTAATGAGGTAGGGATATATGAATTTTGTGGAGATGAAGAGAGCACTGTTCATTACCTGATAGAATGTAAGGAGTTAACAAATTACAGGAGGAAAATATGAGATAAGAAATGGGACAGCGTGAGCAAAGGTGTAGTGGCGGTACGTATGTTAACGGGGATGAGTGAAAAGAAAAATAGATGTATAGGAGAATTCTTATATAGGTTAAGAGAAAAGTGGAGGTCAAGAAGAAATGGTAACAAACTGCTCAGTAAAACCAAAGGCTTATGGCTAGGGGACCTGAGTCAGCGAGTAAATCTTAGGTCAGCAAGTTTATGTATCTGTACAGGAGGTATATTAGTGCATGTTCAATGTTACATTTTATTGTACTGAATTTGTAATGGATACTGTAGAAATAAATATCAAATATCAATACGCCTCAACGCTTTGTCGAGTAGTACCAGAACAAGTAATTTTACTGCAATCAACAGGCTACAAATATCATTAAATATGTTGTCTAAGTGGTTAAAAATGTGGCGAGTAGTATTAAATACTAATAAAACGGAAACTAAAATTTTCTCCTTAAGATCTTATCAAAATCCACCCCCATTGGATCTGCAGGGAAAACAACTAACATGGAAGGCTCCAGAAACACCAGACAAATATTTAGGCGTAATGCTTGACACTAAATTAACCTGGAATTCTCATATATCTTACATTTTCACAATAGCCATTTCTAAAATGAAAAAGCTGTATCCATAGCTACAGAAGAAATGACAGCTTGGTCTGGAGTGCTCAATATTGATCTACAAGTCTCTTATACGCTGCTCCTGTATGGGGTGTTCAGGTTATACAAAACAAATTTCTCCGCAGTATTACAAAGGCTCCATGGTTCATTAGAAATGATCAACTCCATCAGGAACTTGGTATTCTTCCCATACATCTGTACTTCAAATTGATATCAAAGACATTCTTCGTTAGATTATCCGAAGTACCAGGCTCTGTAACCTATGACATTGGACGACGAAACTGCCTCAAGACATTCTACTCACTGATTCAGAAGATAGCAACTTTTCTCTCTAATTCAAAGTATATCCTCTATTTGTCTCATAACACCACTGATCATAATCTAGCCTCGCATATCTAACCTCTCTTTTCAATTGTTATCAATCAAATTTCCCATCATTCCTAAGTGGAACATAGGGCTCTCAGGAAACTTCTCCATCTCTCTCTATTCCTGGCTAGCTCCCTGATCACACTCCAGTCTTCCTCATCTTCTTGGCTTCTGCGAGGACTGTTCGTTTCCAAGTTATCTTGGGTCTGCCAATTCCTCTGCTGAGGGTTCCAATCCAATGCCTTGAGTCATCTTGAGGTCGGCGAAGTGTATGTCCCAGCCATCCCCACTTCCTATACCGAATTTCTAATTCAACTGCTTTTTGGTTATCTGGACCGGCCAGAATACTTTTAATATGTTTCGTAAACATCTATTAATGAAAACTTGCAGTTTATTTATGATTGATTTAGTTATTCTCCAGGTCTCACACCCATATAAAAGCACGGATTTAACATTAGAGTTAAAAATTCTCAATTTGGTGTTCTTTGAATAAGCAGCACTCTTCCATATTGGTTTTAATAGCCCAAATGCATATCTTGCCTTCTTTATTCTTACATCCACATCACTATCTGTACCACCTTGATGGGGAACTATGCTACCTAAATATGAGAATTCCTTCACGCCTTCAATTATGCCGCTGCGCAGAGTTAAAGGGTTGGATTGAGTAGCACCTATTCTTAATTCCTTGGTTTTGTTGATATTGATTTGGAGTCCCACCTTCTGTGCTTCCTTTTCCTATTGTTGAAGTTTGGCTTTCATATCTTTATAAGAGTGAGCCAAAAGGCATAAGTCATCCGCGTAGTCTAGATCTTCTAGTCTACCGGAGAATCCCCAACGGATTGCTCTAGACGTATCGTTCGCTCTTCTTAAAGTTGCATCTAAGACCAAGAGGAGCGGCGACAGCACACAACCTTGTCTTACTCCTGTGCTAAGGGGGATTATTTCTCCCATTTTTTTTTTTTGAATAACTCTGCAGCTGGCATTTTTATATAGTTCTTTAATGATGTTTATGATCTTAATAGGTACTCTTCTTTCATATAGAGTCTGCCAAATAACTGAGTGGTTCAGGGTATCAAATGTTCTTACAAAATCTATGAACACCGAGTACAAAGGTGAGAGGAATTCCAGTGATTGTTCAATAATAATTCTCAATGTGTTAATCTGATCAACGAATGCCCTATGAGGCCTAAATCCTGCCTGCTCCTTTCTTATTGTTGAATCTAATGTTGCATGAAGACGATTGTATATTATTACTGCTATTAGTTTATTAACTGTGTTTAATAGCGTAATTCCTCGCCAGTTACTTCAATTGCTCAGATCTCCTTTATTTTGGGGATTTTCAATTGTTATCCATCTTATTTAATGTTATTGTATGTGTTAGTTATCTTGTTATATACTTTGTCTTTATATAATTTATCAGTGGCTTGTATAGTTATACTGCTGATCATCCAAGTAATAAATTTGAAAGAAAGAACAAGTAATTTTACTATAAACATGCCTCAATCACTAATACAACTACAGTTTCCTCTTTCGAACACCGCTACACATAGTAAACAACTGTCCATTGTTCCAAATATTACCATCTCTGTAATGAAATCATAAGAACAGTTTGAAGGATAAAGAAGCGGTTTTTGCAATGAGATGAACTGTATATGGAACGACAGATACTCATTTTCTGTTGAGGTATTTTGCGAGCACTTGTGATAGCATGGAGCGTGTCAACCGGCTACCGCCCACATCTGCACACGTCACATCGTCATCTTGGGCGTCATGGTATCTGAGGATTCAACTCTAGTCACAGCTCTACATTCGAATAAACAACATCGTTTTCAGTGTCGTGTATTTTACCAAAAGTGTTCATAAAGTGTTGACTTCAGCTTCAAAGTGCACAAGATCATTGAAGTATACCACAAAAATATGACGATCGTAAGCAGATTGAGAGCATTCTGAAAGGAAATTCAGATGGCTAGTACACAGTAGTCCGAGGATTAAATTAAATCATTTTGGGCATTCGTTAGTGATAGCTTTTCCAGTTCGCTTATACGCAGGCAACATTCCAGGAACCACATCACTTTGCAGTTTATATAGAATATGCATGAGTTTGAAGAAAATTTCTCGATATATTTATAAATACGCTTGAAGGAGGTTCAAAATACCCGCTAGTTTATCTTAAGTCTCCCAAAAGTGTACAGCGTATAGATTACGTTAGAGTTGGTATTCTGTATTTATAAATTTGAGTAATCTTTGACCACAGATTCAGCAGTTCATTGAAATCGGTACAAAATTATGGGTAACTTACGCAGAGAGATTCCTCAAGCCTCACGATTTTTGGAGGAACTAGAGGATATACGGAATTCTAAGGAAATAATTTGACAAAATCTAGATTTATATGAAAACAGCACAAAACCAATCGAGGTCTGTATGAAAAGATTCCTAAAGTGTATCTATTTAGAGCTGTTTTTATGCTAACAGAGCTATCTAAAAGAATGCACTTGGAAATTTAAGTTTGTGTGATACTGAGAAGCATTTCTATTTTTCTTTTTTTCTTTACGTCCTCTACAAGTCATATCAGACGATGAATGGATTGGATGAGACGATGTTCAAATGAATCCAGGGTCCATAGAGCTTAGAGATACCCGACATTCGTCTTTCAGGATAAGAAAAGCCCCGCAAAAAACCTTATCCAAATAACTCACCGTGACCGAGACTCAAACTCAGAACCTCTTGAACGTGAGGCAGACACGCTACCACCACGCTACAGAGGCGGGCAAGCATTTAATGATTATCCGAAAACTGTCGTTTGAGTAACTACTGCTTTTTTTTTGTAATTTACGTCCAACGTTGTCATGATGAATGGGATGAGTGAAATGATGCTCTAATGAGCCCAGGGTCCATAGAGCTTAGAGTTACCCAACATTCGTCTTTCAGGATAAGGAAAAAAACATTATCCAGGTAACTCACCCTGACCGAGATTTAAACTCGGAACCTCTTCAACGTGAGGCAGACACACTACCTTCTACGCTACCGAGTCGGGCAAGCATTTAATTATTACCTCAAAACCGTAGTTTGAGTAACTACTGCTTCCCCCCTTTTTGTAATTTACGTCCTACAACGTTTGGACGATGAATGGAATGGGTGAAATAATGCTCAAATGAGCCCAGGGTCTATAGAGCTTAAAGTTACCCGACATTAGTCTTTCAGGATATGGGAAACCCCCGGAAAAACCTACCACGCAGATACGCTTCCACCACGATACCGAGGCGGGCGTAACTATTGATGATAGCTATACTTAGTTTAAAAGAAACCAAAAATATATTTCTTATAACAAATAAATAGTATTTTAACCCTAGATGCGACGGAAGTTGAAAGAACTTAGTAGCATAAAATTGAATAAAATAAGACCTGAAGCGTTCCTGGCGACGAATATGCTTAAGTTGTTCTGGGAAGCAAGTCAGGTGAAAAGACGATTAGAAATCGACATTTTGGTAGTGTACATCTCTCCCATCATTAAGATATTTTAATAAATGTTACAACCACAAATATTTAACTGGATATAACACAAATATAAACAAAGACAAAATACTATCAATACTCGCATCACTGAACAAAAGACAGTTTTCAGTAAATTAAATGCCAGGTCAGCGGATGGCGTGAGTATAGAAAATTAATTGGGTCAAAGAAACGTAACTACTTAACTTGATGATCAAGCTGTATTGATCTTCCGTCCGTTTAAGAAGCATAAATCTATAAAGTGTATCTCCGCGGTGTCATTATACTCTTTAAATATTCTTGGAAAATTAATCTAATTCTCTATATACCAAACTTGTGTTCACTTTTTTATTGATCGATTTGGGAAAAACTACTTAAATTGGCAATTCTGCGTTTTCCGAATTCAGAGACAAATTATTTTATTTCTAATAAATTGTACATTCTCTACCCAGAGCGGTCAAGTTTGCTAACGGGACGAATATTTTGGAATGTTAGGTCATTTCACTCATACACTACGTTGTTTAATCTCCGAACGTGAGTGAACTGACACTAACAGTGGGCAGGAGGTTTCGAAATTGCAGATTTTCGTCTTTGAACAAATTCTAGATAACCGATCTTTACAAGTGGGAAACGCATGCAGCTCTCGAAGTAATCGAGATGATTCTAGGGAGTATGCTAATTGAGCATGTACGCTTTCACCTGTTTCTCAATGAACAACAATGGAATATTTCTTTCTCGCAGTTGCAGAACAAATCAAGAGGTCACTGAGCATGAGATGTCTAAACGTTCTTCAGTTTATCCGCGACAACAGAACCTCAGTGTTCGCCGAGAAACTTGACGAGAACTTTGTGGAACTCTGTGTCAATGTGTTGCAAATATAAACACTTAATAGAAATCGTATGCACGTGACGTCACTTGACCACTTTACTTCCCTTGTCAATGGCTGAACGATCGGTTACCGTGTCGAGTGTGGTATAAAAGTGTGTTGGTTTATGTGTATGATGGTAGCAACAGGAAAACCCTGGGAAATAGGACTGCGTTGTGCGGCCATCATGGAGGAAAGCTTCACTCAAGAACAGGACATACTAGAGCAGGATTCTTTGGAGGTATCTTTGCTTTATTTTCTCTTTATCTCATTTGTCTTAATGTGAGGTATATAATATTATGTTTCTATATATTGGTGAGCCAGGTCACCGGTAAGTCACTTATTTTGGAAATGATGGAAGTAATGCCACTGACGTATTATCATTTTGAAACTTCAAATGGGATTGGGTATACCATCAACTGAGCTTTTAAAAACAAACAAATGCCGTAGGAAACGTTATTAACTCATTCTCTTAAAGGAGATTATTTATTTATTTATTTTTATTTATTTATTTATTTATTTTTATTTATTTATTTATTTATTTATTTATTTATTTATTTATTTATTTATTTATTTATTTATTTATTTATTTATTTATTTATTTATTTATTTATTTATTTATTTATTTATTTATTTATTTATTTATTTATTTATTTATTTATTTATTTATTTATTTATTTATTTATTTATTTATTTATTTATTTATTTATTTATTTATTTATTTATTTATTTATTTATTTATTTATTTATTTATTTATTTATTTATTTATTTATTTATTTATTTATTTATTTATTTATTTATTTATTTATTTATTTATTTATTTATTTATTTATTTATTTATTTATTTATTTATTTATTTACTTACTTACTTATTTATTTATTTATATATTTATTACATTCTTCAACGTTAAGTCCTATCGGACGATGAATGAAATGGGTGAAATGATGCTCAAAGGAGTCCGGGGTCCATGGAGCTTAGAGTTACCCGACATTCGTCTTTCAGGATAAAGGAAAACTCCGGAAAAAGTATATCCAGGTAACTCACCCTAACCTAGAATCGAACTCGGGACCTCTTGAACGTGAGGCAGACACGCTACCATCCACGCTACCGTGGCGGGCTCTCTTAAAGGAGATAACCCGTTATAGGAACAGATTACACAACTCGTACATTTAGAGCTACATAGATCCCCAGCGGCTAATATACTCCAGGAGGAATTGATGAAGCGAAGGAATCACAGGAGTCTACAGGCCACAGAGACGCGCGGAAGTACCTAACAGTTTAGAGATCGAACACCCGTGCTACAGTCCGGTTTTAAAATAAGATACGTGAAGGTCCTCAAGCAAGGGACCCAAAGAGTAAGAGGGGAAGGTCGTTGCTATGGTAACGTAAACAACGGTTGCCAGATTGGACACACTGGTAAATCACACACTCCTCAGCTCAGTTATCCCTAGTTGTATGCGGGAAACAGAGTTTGCTTCAGTATTCAGTTGCGCTGTGTATTGTTAGCCTACTTTGTGAAAACACAATTAAAATACATTGTTATGGAAGAAAGACGTAGTGGTGGTAGGATTAGAGGTGGACCGAGGAATCATGGCCCAATACAAAGATCAGCTTACGGTCGGGTTGTTACATTGTATAGCCAAGCTAGAGAATTTGTCTGTTCTCTTAGAGAATTCTTCCGACAGGAAGCAAGACGTAGTGGCGGTAGGATTAGAGGTAGACCGAGGAATCATGGCCCAAGACAAAGATCAGCTTACGGTCGGGTTGTTTCATTGCATGATCAAGCTAGAGAATTTGTCTGTTCTCTTAGAGAATTCTTCCAACAGGAAGCAAGACGTAGTGACGGTAGGATTAGAGGTGGGCCGAGGAATCATGGCCCAAGACAAAGATCAGCTTACGGTCGGGTTGTTTCATTGCATGATCAAGCTAGAGAATTTGTCTGTTCTCTTAGAGAATTCTTCCGACAGGAAGCAAGACGTAGTGGCGGTAGGATTAGAGGTGGGCCGAGGAATCATGGCCCAAGACAAAGATCAGCTTACGGTCGGGTTGTTTCATTGCATGATCAAGCTAGAGAATTTGTCTGTTCTCTTAGAGAATTCTTCCAACAGGAAGCAAGACGTAGTGGCGGTAGGATTAGAGGTGGGCCGAGGAATCATGGCCCAAGACAAAGATCAGCTTACGGTCGGGTTGTTGCATTGTATAGCCAAGCTAGAGAATTTGTCTGTTCTCTTGGAGAATTCTTCCGACAGGAAGCAAGACGTAGTGGCGGTACGATTAGAGGTAGACCGAGGAATCATGACCCAAGACAAAGATCAGCTTACGGTCGGGTTGTTACATTGTATAGTCAAGCTAGAGAATTTGTCTGTTCTCTTAGAGAATTCTTCCAACAGGAAGCAAGACGTAGTGGCGGTAGGATTAGAGGTGGACCGAGGAATCATGGCCCAAGACAAAGATCAGCTTACGGTCGGGTTGTTACATTGTATAGCCAAGCTAGAGAATTTGTCTGTTCTCTTAGAGAATTCTTCCAAGAGAAAGCAAGACGTAGTGGCGGTAGGATTAGAGGTAGACCGAGGAATCATGGCCCAAGACAAAGATCAGCTTACGGTCGGGTTGTAACATTGTATAGTCAAGCTAGAGAATTTGCCTGTTCTCTTAGAGAATTCTTCCAACAGGAAGCAAGACGTAGTGGCGCTAGGATTAGCGTGGACCGAGGAATCATGGCCCAAGACAAAGATCAGCTTACGGTCGGGGTGTTACATTGCATAGCCAAGCTAGAGAATTTGTCTGTTCTCTTAGAGAATTCTTCTAACAGGAAGCAATACGAAGCGACGGTAGGATTAGCGTGGACCGAGGAATCATGGCCCAAGGCAAAGATCAGCTTACAGTCGGGTTGTTACATTGTATAGCCAAGCTAGAGAATTTGTCTGTTCTCTTAGAGAATTCTTCCAACAGGAAGCAAGACGTAGTGGTGGTAGGATTAGAGTTAGACCGAGGAATCATGGCCCAAGACAAAGATCAGCTTACGGTCGGGTTGTTACATTGTATAGTCAAGTTAGAGAATTTGTCTGTTCTCTTAGAGAATTCTTCCAACAGGAAGCAAGACGTAGTGGCGGTAGGATTAGAGGTGGACCGAGGAATCATGGCCCAAGACAAAGATCAGCTTACGGTCGGGTTGTTACATTGCATAGCCAAGCTAGAGAATTTGTCTGTTCTCTTAGAGAATTCTTCCAACAGGAAGCAAGACGTAGTGGCGGTACGATTAGAGGTAGACCGAGGAATCATGACCCAAGACAAAGATCAGCTTACGGTCGGGTTGTTACATTGTATAGTCAAGCTAGAGAATTTGTCTGTTCTCTTAGAGAATTCTTCCAACAGGAAGCAAGACGTAGTGGCGGTAGGATTAGAGGTAGACCGAGGAATCATGGCCCAAGACAAAGATCAGCTTACGGTCGGGTTATAACATTGTATAGTCAAGCTAGAGAATTTGCCTGTTCTCTTAGAGAATTCTTCCAAGAGAAAGCAAGACGTAGTGGCGCTAGGATTAGCGTGGACCGAGGAATCATGGCCCAAGACAAAGATCAGCTTACGGTCGGGGTGTTACATTGCATAGCCAAGCTAGAGAATTTGTCTGTTCTCTTAGAGAATTCTTCTAACAGGAAGCAATACGAAGCGACGGTAGGATTAGCGTGGACCGAGGAATCATGGCCCAAGGCAAAGATCAGCTTACAGTCGGGTTGTTACATTGTATAGCCAAGCTAGAGAATTTGTCTGTTCTCTTAGAGAATTCTTCCAACAGGAAGCAAGACGTAGTGGTGGTAGGATTAGAGTTAGACCGAGGAATCATGGCCCAAGACAAAGATCAGCTTACGGTCGGGTTGTTACATTGTATAGTCAAGTTAGAGAATTTGTCTGTTCTCTTAGAGAATTCTTCCAACAGGAAGCAAGACGTAGTGGCGGTAGGATTAGAGGTGGACCTAGGATTCATGGCCCAAGACAAAGATTAGCTTACGGTCGGGTTGTTACATTGCATAGCCAAGCTAGAGAATTTGTCTGTTCTCTTAGAGAATTCTTCCAACAGGAAGACGAGAGTTTGCTCCTTATCAATGAACAGCTTATTCCTTTCATCCAAGTCATTCCTTTCATGTCAGTAGATATGCTTGTACGTAAAATAATTCCTGTGGGTCAAAATTCCGACATACCGGCGGCGTTGATATGAACATTTCAATTAACAAAGTCGTTAATAATAATTTATTGCGATATTAATATATACGGAACGAGGAAAGGTTTGAAAATACAAGGCGTTTGCACCGAGTTTTTTTTCTTCTTTTTTCAATTCTCGAGATTCCGTTATGTACTTACCACATGTGTGTTGCACATTATTTTTTGCACTATGTGTATTTATATGAATCTGAATTTTAGTAGTTAAGATATTAGCTGAAATATCAATAAATATAATTTAAGATAAATGTTAGATTTTAGAACGTATATCGCGTATATGTGTTTCTATGGAGAAATACTTACCGCACTGTGCGGGAATGTCAACTTACGATGTATAGCAACAATAACGGTAAGTATGGAATATCAGTTACATAGTACAAACAATTATTTAAAATAACTCACACGTGAAGACCCTACAACTCAGAGTATGTGTAAACAACTTATTTCTGTTTTTAAAGTAGACTAATACAGATTAATTGTGCATATTTTTGTTGAGGTGAGATAACTCGAACCCTTGTGTATGTTTCGAGTGTTGAGAGGATAAAGAAAGGAGATCTCGTGGGCAACATTGCACTACCCACGTGGAAAACAGATGACCTTCACGTACTTTTTTTTAAAAATCAGACAGTACTACCTAGAGAAGCCGAAGAACGACCCATTGACTAAGTAGCCCTCTAGTGTCCGTGAAGATTACTACTTCCTTTAAGCAAGCATTTATATCATCTCAGTTGGCAAGACCATACGCCACGAAATCCAGTAGTGCCATAAGAAATAAAAATAAAATCGTGTTAGCTGAGAGGATAACTTCTGTATTTACCCGGCTATGGCATTGACTTTTTCAATTTGGCTCTACTCATCCAAACCTTAGCCTACACACGGCTAGTGTGGAAGATATTATTATTTCCATCAATTTACCTAAATAACATAGTAGTTTAACTATAAAGTCCGGGACTTAAGTACTTACAGCATAGCAAGTCGCTACAAAAGGTGCGTGTCTCATAGCCTATGAGAACCCCTAGTGTTCTACCGGGAAACAGACCAGTCAGTTAGAGAATTTAATGTCATACCCGGGTCTTAAAGTACTTACAGCATAGTAAGTCGTCATTAAGGTAGTTGTCTCATGTGTTTATGAGAACTCCTAGTGGTTTACCGGGAAAAACACGAGACAGTTGGAGAATTTAATGTCATACCCGGGTCTTAAAGTACTTACAGCATAGTAAGTCGTCATTAAGGTAGTTGTCTCATGTGTTTATGAGAACTCCTAGTGGTTTACCGGGAAAAACACGAGACAGTTGGAGAATTTAATGTCATACCCGGGTCTTAAAGTACTTACGGCATAGTAAGTCATCATTAAGGTAGTTGTCTCATGTGTTTATGAGAACTCCTAGTGGTTTACCGGGAAAAACACGAGACAGTTGGAGAATTTAATGTCATACCCGGGTCTTAAAGTACTTACAGCATAGTAAGTCATCATTAAGGTAGTTGTCTCATGTGTTTATGAGAACTCCTAGTGGTTTACCGGGAAAAACACGAGTCAGTTGGAGAATTTAATGTCATACCCGGGCCTTAAAGTACTTACAGCATAGTAAGTCGTCATTAAGGTAGTTGTCTCATGTGTTTATGAGAACTCCTAGTGGTTTACCGGGAAAAACACGAGTCAGTTGGAGAATTTAATGTCATACCCGGGTCTTAAAGTACTTACAGCATAGTAAGTCATCATTAAGGTAGTTGTCTCATGTGTTTATGAGAACTCCTAGTGGTTTACCGGGAAAAACACGAGTCAGTTGGAGAATTTAATGTCATACCCGGGTCTGAAAGTACTTACAGCATAGTAAGTAGTCATTAAGGTAGTTGCCTCATGTGTTTATGAGAACTCCTAGTGGTTTACCGGGAAAAACACGAGTCAGTTGGAGAATTTAATGTCATACCTGGGTCTTAAAGTACTTACATCATAGTAAGTCGTCATTAAGGTAGTTGTCTCATGTGTTTATGAGAACTCCTAGTGGTTTACCGGGAAAAACACGAGTCAGTTGGAGAATTTAATGTCATACCTGGGTCTTAAAGTACTTACATCATAGTAAGTCGTCATTAAGGTAGTTGTCTCATGTGTTTATGAGAACTCCTAGTGGTTTACCGGGAAAAACACGAGTCAGTTGGAGAATTTAATGTCATACCCGGGTCTTAAAGTACTTACAGCATAGTAAGTCATCATTAAGGTAGTTGTCTCATGTGTTTATGAGAACTCCTAGTGGTTTACCGGGAAAAACACGAGTCAGTTGGAGAATTTAATGTCATACCCGGGTCTGAAAGTACTTACAGCATAGTAAGTAGTCATTAAGGTAGTTGTCTCATGTGTTTATGAGAACTCCTAGTGGTTTACCGGGAAAAACACGAGTCAGTTGGAGAATTTAATGTCATACCTGGGTCTTAAAGTACTTACATCATAGTAAGTCGTCATTAAGGTAGTTGTCTCATGTGTTTATGAGAACTCCTAGTGGTTTACCGGGAAAAACACGAGTCAGTTGGAGAATTTAATGTCATACCTGGGTCTTAAAGTACTTACATCATAGTAAGTCGTCATTAAGGTAGTTGTCTCATGTGTTTATGAGAACTCCTAGTGGTTTACCGGGAAAAACACGAGTCAGTTGGAGAATTTATTGTCATACCCGGGTCTTTTAGTACTTAGAGCATAGTAAGTCGTCATTAAGGTAGTTGTCTCATGTGTTTATGAGAACTCCTAGTGGTTTACCGGGAAAAACACGAGTCAGTTGGAGAATTTAATGTCATACCCTGGGTTTTAAAGTACTTACAGCATAGTAAGTCGTCATTAAGGTAGTTGTCTCATGTGTTTATGAGAGCTCCTAGTGGTTTACCGGGAAAAACACGAGTCAGTTGGAGAATTTAATGTCATACCCGGGCCTTAAAGTACTTACATGTAGTAAGTCGCCATTAAGGTAGTTGTCTCATGTGTTTATGAGAACTCCTAGTGATTTACCGGAAAAAACACGAGTCAGTTGGAGAATTTAATGTCATGTCGGCATGTTGGCTATAGTAGCTCAGTGGTTTAACTATAAAGTCTGGGACTTAAGTACTTACAGCATAGCAAGTCGCTACAAAAGGTGCGTGTCTCATAACATATGAGAACTCCTAGTGGTTTACCGGGAAAGATACGAATCAGTTGGAGAATTTAATGTCATGTCGGCATATTGGCCATAGTAGCTCAGTGGTTTAGAGCAACCGGACGGAGAGTGGGAGATCCGCGGTTAAAATTCCGGCTATGGCATTGAATTTTTTAAGTCTGGCTACTTATCCAAACCTTAGCCTACACGGCTAGTGTGAAAGAAATGGTTATTTCCATTAGCTGTCATGTATTAAATATTCCGAAAACCAATATAACATTTTTCTGTGTTTTAATGAATATTAAAATACATGCAAATGGTTTAAAAGCACATCATCGCTTGTTGTGGTAATTGCTTTACAAATACTGGTTACTGTGAAAATCATAACTCAGTCTAAAAGATTGGATCTCAGTTGTTCAAGTTCGATAAATGCATTTTATATACATTTTGTCGATTATAAGATTCCATAAAGACAGAAATAGGTATGCTTTATTTATGATGGCTCTTTAACTAAGTGTTTCTCAGCTTCCCATTTTATATCTGACATGAAATAAATAGGACACGAAAAGAGGTTTATAAAGTAAGGATCAACTGTTGGAAAACTGTGAAACTTAGAGTAATGGAAGAAATTAATGCATCGGAAGCATGCAAAGTTATAAAGAATTTAAGGAAACAAGAAGGAAAGATAATGTAACAGTAATCAGCACAGGAGAGGCTGCTGAAAGAATGTAGGAAAGAGTTTGAAGTTACAGATGTAATATTGAAAACTTAAGAAGAGAAGAGCTACAGGATATTACAGTTTTAGGAAGTGAAGGCAGCTCTTAAAGCATTAAACAATGGAAAGTAGCAAGAGATGGAAACGTTCTGGATGAACTTGTCATGTGTCTATTACACATGCAATTGAAATCTTAGCAATAGTTTTAATAAATAGTTACTTATAAAGGTTAACATCTCAGAAGTTGGAGTTTAGCATATATACTTGGATATACAGATTGCTTCAAAACGACGCCGAACGATTATAGCCGTTTCGTAGTTTATAACTTAACTAGTTCGAATTTCGGTGTCGCAGCTTCGAAATTCTGTTAGGTATAAGTTTATGCAACATTAAATATTACATTATTTTGCGATTAGGCAGCGCAGGAACTACTGGTGTGTGAACCTCAAAAGTTGTTATTGGGACGTACCGGCCACAAAAACATTACTCCTTGCTCTTTATCAGCGACCCTAGCCTAGCTTTCAGGTAATGAGACAAAGGACAGTTACTTGTGGAAAAAGTCGACTAATAACTCGGACAGTTGCAAGGTTGTTCATTTTGCTATGATCTTATTGTACAGTACTTTCAACCAATTACTGTAAAATCAACAACTTTCTTTTAAATAACAATGTTTTATTTAGTATTATTAAACACAGTGAAATAAAATGCTTGTCTCATTGTATAAGGCATTTAATTTTGGTTAACTTTATCTACAATTCTTTGATATTGTTCTGTTCTTTTTATTATTTAATACTTCCAACCTCAATCTTGCTAACATTAACTTCCCTCTAAAAGGTATAAGTCGCATATGTCCACCAGCTTATTTGCCATCATGGACTGTTATAACGGAATTTTGGAACACGTTAAACACCTATAAACAAACTACTAAATAACAGCTTCTTTATTGCGATTTCATAAGCCTAGGAAATTCTTAATAGTAGCAAGCTACTGTGGAGTATGTCAGTATGTTTACAAGCAGTTACAGCAGGCGACGAGGTGTGTCACCTACCTGCGAATCTCGATAGCGTGAGGCACGCGGCAATTTTCCTGTAACTGTCTAATACACACTCATTCTGGAGCATTTTTATGTTGATCTTTTGATGGTAGAAACTATCCATATGTGTCACAAAGACGCTGAGCAACTACTATATATTCGTTCGGTGTCATTTTGAAACACCCAGTATAAAAAGAGAAATAGGAGATTAGGTCATGATAGAGGATTTAGTGTAAAAAGTACTTCAGGGAGGTTGTATGGTTGGATACTAAACCGTGGATTGAAAAGTAGTTTGGAAGAAATGGTAGAACAAAGAACATTCCATGTTGGGAATTCGTTTATGGACAAATGTGTTATGATAGAGGACAAATCAAGGTATCTATCTACTTATCTAGTATTCACTCATCTGGAATGAGCACACAATACAGTGCCCTTGAAAAAGTTATTCGAAACATCTAGATTGGCCTTATCAGAGTCTGTGTTGCGGTTATTTGGAATTTATATGTGAATCCCAAAGTTCTCTGTCGTCCAGCTGGCTTAGTTGGTTAGGCCTGATTTAGGTCACGAGTTCAAACACGTCCCTTCTTTCTAAAGAAGAAACAATTCTGAGTATGTTTAACAACTTTATTTAGAAACGAAATTTGAGAAGAGTGCCAAAATGGTATTTAATGTAGCGTCTTCTAAGAATACAGCACTTTTTCAAGAAAATCTCCTAATACAAACTGCTCTCAGCATAAAAAATATTTCATTGCTTTTTATTTGCTCAAAAGTGGCTCTAACAATTTTGAATAAAGAATGCTTTATTTGATATACTTACATAAGGAATAAAATGTTTAAATTTAAGTATTTATAAAATTTATTATAAGTCAACTTTATATAATTATGAAACTATAGGAACCAACAAAATGTTATTTGAAAACATACAGTTAGTCTAAAATTACTTTTCATTACAGCATTGGCAGTATAGAGAAGCTTTCTCTTGTGTTAGTCATAATAGAAAAACTACTTTTTGTCATAAGATTTTGACGACCTCGTTTGATTTACCAAGTTTTTCAAACGTCATCCAGAGTTAAGAGAATATCTGAAGATATTCCAATTAAATTCAAAATATTCACTTCACTTGTATAACAATATGTAAGACATACGATTTTTGATCAAAACGTTATTCATTTTTAAGACATTTTCTAAATGTCCATGTAAAGGTTATTCTGGATTTCAGGGATTTTTCTGAAATTTTTTGTTTCATATTCTTGAAAAATGCTGAACTTAAATACCAAGTTTGGTATTTAACTAACTTATTTTTAGTTGAGCTGTTCAAGCACGCACGCACACACACAAAGTGCTGAGTTTAATCTCGATCAGGGTGAGTTATCTGGATAAGGTTTTCTTCCCTGTCCTAAAATATCAATGTAGGGTAACTCTTAGCTCTATGGACCCCGGACTCATTGGAGCATGATTTCACCCTTTTTATACACGATGTTTGTTTTTATCTGTGATCTTACCGCTCAAAATTTGACGTCATCAATAGCATCGCTGATGGAGTGATTTATTTACGATTTTCCTAGCGTCTTGCGATCGTATTAGATGTGTTGACAGTAGCTTTGAGGCCTCCCTCTACCGTCAGGTAAATATACTATTTGAGAGGTGGGTCTGCCCGTGTAATATAAAGGTGCGTAATTTCACCTGGTACGTAGATACGATAAGTGTTTATAAAACACTATATATTGCAATGCAATGCACTACAAAGCTAATTATGCAGTCATAAAAGTATACCATGAAGAATATACGAAATGATAAGTCAATGAACTCTTATTTCACAATGAACATCTGTTTTTCTGTTATAGTAGACATATACGCATATTGTAAACCTGAAACATAAAATAGAAATATTTCAATTTGATCTCAATTCTTTTCTATCACTCACAGTTTCCTCACAATGTAACTTCATTACAAACCAGAAAATTAGCAGAACATATTCTAGGAATGAAAAATAAATTAGTGTTACAATATGTACAAAGCTTTTATCCAAGTCTAAACAAGAAAATATCTTTAGTGCATAGTCTTATGTGACCATTTTCTTATATTTCCTTTCTCTCTTCCCCTTAAACACTGTCTGTATTGCGAGAAGGTATACTTGAGGCCTTTCTGTCATAACATTATTTATTACTTCTAGATTGGGACCAGTCACTTTATAGCGTCCAGTGTCTCTCTTTGCGAGTAACTGATCCTGTATATTGGAAATGTTTGATGTACCTATTGGTTTTAAAAGACATAAGGATACCAACATTAATAGACATTTTAATTAAGTGTGAAAATGACAAAAAGTTTATATCATATACTAATAAAACATAAGACGTTTATGTTACAAACAAAAGTATGTCAATTTGACGTCACCTGGACACTTTTGACAACATTACGCTCCGAGGGACTTGTCTGAATGCCGGATAGCGTTTCATAAACTCCTCTATGCAGCGGTTTAAATTATATTTATATGTCGCACCAATTTTAATGTCGGTACGAAAGTAGCATTCAGCCATGAAGACGCGGTGCTCTGTGTTCATATCCAGGGGAAGCTGGTTGTATTAGCTACTAGCACAACCACATTCAGAGCGCTGTAATTTGTTTACTGTACCGCAAAAAATTATCACTTCTTCTCCGTGGAAGACACTATGATTTCAAGACAGACTCACCAGTCAGCTATGTCGTCATTCTTGCTCAATCGGAGGGCGGGAAATAACGGATAAAAATGAACAACGTGCACATCGTCCGATATAACTTAATGTTGAAGGACATTAATTAAGGAAAAACAAAAGAAAGAATACTCACACGCACACGCCCACACATACACGCAGACCTCTTTCTAAAAATGTTGTTTCTTTA
Source organism: Mantis religiosa (assembly GCA_030765055.1). Taxonomy (NCBI): domain Eukaryota; kingdom Metazoa; phylum Arthropoda; class Insecta; order Mantodea; family Mantidae; genus Mantis; species Mantis religiosa. Next base: position 14,346,912 of record CM060956.1, read on the forward strand.
TGGTTCAAGAAGTTTCAAAACATGTATTTCTGTGTTGTTGTCTTTTTTTTTTTTTTTTTTTTTTTGTAATTTTACTTCCTCCAACTTTAAGTCATATCGGACGATGAATGGGATGGGTGAAATGATGCTCAAATGAGCCCAGGGTCCATAGAGCTTAGAGTTACCCGACATTTGTCCTTCAGGATAAGGGAAAACCCCGTAAAAAGCCTTATCCAGCTAACTCACCCTGACCGAGATTCCAACTCGGGACCTCTTGAACGTGAGGTAGACATACTACCATCACGCTACCGAGACGGGTATATTTCTATGTGGCGAGTAGTATTAAATACTAATAAAACGGAAACTAAAATATTCTCCTTCATATCTTAGCGAAATCCACCCTCATTGGATCTGCAGGGAAACAACTAACATGGAAGGCTCCAGAAACACCAGTCAAATATTTAGGCGTAATGCTTGACGCTAAATTAACCTGGAATTCTCATATATCTTACATTTCCACAATAGCCATTTCTAGAATTAAAAAGCTGTATCCATTGCTACAGAAGAACTCACAGCTTGGTCTGGAGTGCTCAATATTGATCTACAAGTCTCTTATACGCTGCTCCTGTATGGGGTGGACATTCATCGACTTCAGGTTATACAAAACAAATTTCTCCGCAGTATTACAAAGGCTCCTTGGTTCATTAGAAATGATCAACTCCATCAGGAACTTGGTATTCTTCCCATACATCTGTACTTCAAATTGATATCAAAGACATTCTTCGTTAGATTATCCGAAGTACCAGACGCTGTAACCTATGACATTGGACGACGAAACTTCCAAAGGACCAGAACTGCCTCAAGACATCCTACTCACTGATTCAGAACATAGCAACTTTTCTCACTAATTCAAAGTATATCCTCTATTTGTCTCATAACACCACTGATCATAATCTAACCTCTCTTTTCAATTGTTATCCAAGTTATTGTATGTGTTAGTTATCCTTTTATCTTTTATATGTTTCATTTAAATGTGTTTTTAATTGTCTTCTGTTTGTTTATATTATAAATTTATCACCTATTATATAGTTAGAGACAGTAATTCCTCAGTTGTTAATTTGTATGTAATATTTATATAATTCATCAATGGCTTGTATAACAATACTGCTGATCAGTCAAAAAATAAATTTAAAAAAAACATGTATTTCCAGTTAAATCTCGTTATCTAAATTGTGGATGGAAGCAATAGTTCCTCTACTTACTGTATGTAATAAAGAAAGTGACAACAAACTGAGGTTCCATATTCTCACAATGTAAATTCCCAGCATTTGTTATGCCACTATAAATGGAACTTTGACAAAGGTTACGTGTAATGTAGTGGTATTACAAGGTTTTCAACAGCTTGTTAGCATTAACATGGTGTTGAAAGGGAATATTATGATTGCAGGCGACCCAGTTAAACTTGGGCTCGGAGACTCATCTGGATCTGACAGAGAGCGGTTTGGAGCGACTACCAGAATCTCTACCAGCGTTCTGCGACCTGGAGGTGCTGCAGTTAGGCCGCAACCGTCTGGGGAACAGCAAGGACCAACAAGAGAGGTCTAATGGCGACCCACATTTCGAGATATTATGTCGTCTCCCTCGCTTACGAGTCCTGCAGCTCCAAGGCAACAACATCACCACCTTCCCTCCAGCACTGATGCGTTTGCCTGCTCTTATCACTCTCGATTTGTCCGACAACGCCCTAACCGAGCTGCCCCAAGATGGCATTCACACTCTTGCCAAGTAAGTTGTTTCATCCATCTCAAGTAGTATGCTTAATGTATTACAAACTATTTTATTAATACAAGCAAAGGATTGCATGTTATGGAGATCCAAAGGTTCGAGAAAAGTGAGTCAGATGTCTGTGTAGGAAACAAGAGAATGCTAAGCACATTTCTTCTAGAAAGGTAGAACCAAGCTGAAGCATTCATTCAATGCTCTAGCGGGATTTGCACCAGGAATCAACGGTATTATGTGCCCTTGCACTAACTCGGCTAGTGCCGAGTACATTAAATTCCCTTCAGTTTTCTCCATAAAACATAAGGTGTTCTCAATTTTTGTAATATAACGTACCCCAACTCACAAATAGCTTACGGCCCAGTTCCAAGTTTCCAACTGAGCATAGTTGAAGGCTTAAGCTATAATGGAATTCCACAGAATGCCATGCAACATATAATATGAATTTATAAGTGGCTTAAATGATACTGATGTGTGGCTTAAGTTAATGAGTCACCATTTTATCTGAAGAAGGCGATATTAGTAATGAAGAAATGTAAGTTATTTTAAGCCAAATGCACAACAGAAGACTATCTCTAAATGCCTAGAATATATCCAAAGCATTCTCAACAGATGGAATGACGGAGAATTCTGTGAGAGATTTTGGATTGAGTAATCAATCGACAGTGATCATACCATAAATTGTTCATGATATAATTAAACTCTAGACCAACTGATAAAACTTAATTTTAAATACGTACATACATTTAACGTACACTCCTTTGATTTATTGTCGTCTTATCTATAGCACATTGCTTTATATTTCAGTAAAAAATCTTTCTTTCTAGCAAAAGACTAGCGGACTGTGGGTTAGTTACGAGAAAACAGCCTCAGAGGGCAAAGCTCGAGCGACACGAGTAGTTAACCGGGCGTCCTGTTGGCTGACTGGTCATTCCAGAGTAGAAGCGACCCATTGGGCAGCATAAGACGATTTGGCCCTTAGAACATTCCAGTGAGCGTTCTTTCAGATCATTGGAAGGACACCGCCAGACAGCGGGCTACCGAAGACAGTCCTAGACACCTAAGTTCGGTTAAGGTGATGATAGCCCCTGCTAACTACAGGTTACGGCATACGAAATGTGTTTTGGACGCAGTACAATCCCGGATTCAGTGTTATACCTTCTATTGTGTTCTTCAACGTGCCTTCTTCCACGAAGCCCTCCCTCGACAAAGCTCGACTGCAGCAGGACTTCGGTCTTTTGTAAACCCTCTCGTTAGAGCAGCAATAACGAATACATGTTCTTGAGCCTTTCCAAGACCAGAAAGACAGCTTCTGTGAGGTAACCTCATAAAGAAGGCTTGCTGCCCGATACCTGGAGCAGGGTGTCCCTTGTGCAAGCCCGTAGCATTTCCATCCACCGCTTCAGGCCGTGCTCAGAACTGTAGGCAGAGGAGGCGCGTTCCTCCAATCATTGTCGACAACTTCGCGGGGTTTCTCAGATCCTCAAGAATGTCATGCCAATTTTGTCGGGGGAGTGCTCGGTGCAGGGTCGCTCCTTCTTTCAAACGCAAAAGTAGCAGAGAATTGCACTCTCTTTCTTCACCTTCGTCCAGGATACGGTCTATAACATCTGCAGGATTAGCCGCGGTCCTCCTGTTGACAACTCGTTTGGTGACATGAGACCGACTTCTCCTGTCAGGGCATCACCCACAGAAGGAAGCCTGTCAAAGTATCCAGGAGATCGCAGCTCCATCGCCCCACATGTACGTTAGCAAGGGAGATCTGCAACCAATACAAAACTCAGACCTCATCTGGGCCCTTCTGAACAAACAAGGCTCCGCCTGCACTCCCAGCGACCATGATTCGCCGAAGTGACACTAGGGTATGTAGACGCACTTGCAACATTATGGACCCAAGTTCCATAAAAAACTATTTCCAGCATACCCCAGTCTCCAGGGGTAGGAAGCCTCATTCTCTCTAGGGGACTCAGAGGCACCGCATGGTACTGCGATATCCGCGTACCACTAAGAGTGGAAGAGGCCAATGGTAGGCCGGCGGCCCGTCACTGCTACATTACTTCACCAAGAGAACGTTAACCCTCTTCAGCCCTACAGGTCTCAGACGTGCACGGGTAGTTACAGTAACTGTTAGAGGACCAAGACGAGCGTATCTACGAGCTGCTGGTCAATTTCCTTGCTTCCCGGCCGGCCGAATCGTTACTGCCATTGAGTGACTTTCGTTCGCGGAATGGCTTATGAAAATAGACCTTGTACCTCTTTCAGATTCACACTCTGAACAAGTTTGGTTTGGTAGATAAGGGAAATAAGCTCCAGAAGTTTTCGCAAAGCTTACTTGTCCTATAATTTATCTTAGTTTCGAAAACACAATTCCGACTAAATAATTCCTTCATTTTTCGTCCATAATTACGAGCCGTATAGGCCATAGAATTGCTAGAATGGCGATTTTCATGAGAAATGCAGTCCACTGAACCGTTTAGCTTGCTCCATTTGAAACTAAGGTAGTCTTGGTGGAACGGAAGTCTTGATGGTGCTGCGTATCACTCATCCGGGGAAAGTTCGTAATTAACAATTACCTCTCCATTCTCGCTCTACGTCCTCAGGTGATTTTCGCCGGTCCCTCGGCAGAGAGAAGAGCCATGTTAGCTCAGAGTTGAGGCCCCCTGGCAACATTACCACTATTCGCGAAATCAAGTAGGGATATCTTTTATTGTGTACGCGATCATTAGGTATTTCCTCTATTGTTTAAAACTAATTTCAGACAATTTACTAAATTCAAATCATAATCCCATGCTAGCAGAGGTTAGCACTTGGGTGTCAGTGCCATTTCCACATCGTGACATTGACTGGAACTGCATCAAGACATGCCTCAATGACTCCTCTTCTAACCCTAGAATTACGGATATGTCAACCTTGGAGGTTACCGTCTCCTCCTTCACCTAGATCATGTTAAAAACTTTCCAGACCTTGTTCTGCTTACCGGCCCTTCCTGGAAGACTCGCAAAACTCTATCAATGACAGTGCGTGAGCGTGTGGCAGGACATCTTGACTTTTTTTTGTAGTTTACGTCCTCCAACGTTAAGTCATATCGGACGATGAATGGCATATGTGAAAAGATGCTCAATGCGTCCGGGGTCCATGGAGCTTAGACTTACCCGACATTCGTCTTTCAGGATAAGGTAAAATCCCGGAAAAATCTTATCCAGGTAACTCACCCTGACCGAGATTCGAACTCGGGACCTCTTGAACGTGAGGCAGACACACTACCATCTACGCTACCGAGGCGGGCTTGACTCAGATGAATCTCGAGGATGGCAAGATATAAAAAATCGCCCAAAAAAGCTCCTAACTTCTGTGGTTCACCAACCTCACTCATACAAAGTACCCAAGGCCTGGCACGTAAACACCAAGTCCATGTCGATGTATTCGCCGAATACCTAGAAAGCACTATGAGGCCAGAATATGTCTCACATGACCCAGAACTTTCCAAAGCGTGTTCTTGGGACGGTCCGTTAATACCTTCGACGTTGTCCCGACTAAGGAGATAAGATCTAGCGAAATACAAGCAATGTAATAATTCTGTAGTGCCCTAAACATACAGAATTTCCTGTGTAACTTAAAAATGGTAGTATCGATCTGGGAGTAATACGCTATTGAACTCACGAATTGAAAGAATTCGTTGTTAGCTCTGGAAAAGAAACAATTAGTGCAAGGAAAATCCTGCTTAGGTTTTATTTATTGATTAAAGAAATCCTAGGAATAGTTCAATAATAAGATAACAGAAACAGTCAGCACTATTAGTTACATTTGACTATTTGCAAATGTACTACTTCGTGTTAGGCTGATCCTTCACAAGAGGAAGACAGTTTAAAAAGTCAGAGTTCATAATTGACTGTGCTGACTGTTAGACTTTATCGTATCTCTGAGGCATTTCTACGATTTCTTGAACTGAGTAAGAATGTGACTGTAATTTTCCTTGCATCCTAGCTGTTTCTTTCCCGGAACAAACAACGGATTCTTGTAATTCTTAAGCACAATAGTATACTACAGGTAGACTGCAAACAAAATGCAGTCGGTGTGCGCATGCGCGAGGGGAGCCTTCTCCCCTTCTCGCCATCCAACCATCACGTGCCTCCCAACCCTCCCTTCCTGCATATGACAAAGCGCAAACACACGAAATGAGTGTATTTTAATACTGTTTTGATTTTTAAATTAACAGAAAATAATTACCTCGGAAATGAACTCACAATCGATCAACAAATAGGTAGATCATATGGAAATTATTTGTTCTTTCATACTGGCCGTGTGTAGGCTAAATTGTGGAAAAGTAGAGTCAGACTGAAAAATTCAATGCCATAGCCGGGATTTGAACCACGGATCTCCCGCTGTCCGTCCAGCCGCTATACCATTGAGCTACTATGGCCAACGAGTCAGTGTAGCAAATGCTAATATTTACCACTAAGGTAGTATCAGTGGAGTACTGGCCCAAATTTACTTTGGCTTATTTCGCTGAGACCATAAGTGTCCTCTCTTGAACTATTCCCCAGCATTCTCTCTGTAATCTCTTGCAGTTATTCGGTTGAATTAGGAAACATTCTGTATATTCCAAATGTTTAATTCCATAGATGAAGTAAGCAAATGACTTTGACAATTTTACATTTTAATCAAAGTTGTAATTTTCTGTCCAAAATGGCATGACAGCGGATTTTTCTATTTTAGTTTTATGTTTCCTTAAGTACCTTTAGCTTTATTTCTAAATTTCTTTCTGTTTTGCATTTCTCAGAATCTCCGTAACTGATGTAACAGATTCCAGATTTTAATGTGTTATTTTAACAGGTCCATTCAGCAAGTTCTTCAGCTGAATCTGTTTTGTGGTGCCAGTCTTACATCAAACCTATAAAAGCCTAATGCCCGATTTCACCAACAGATGTTAAAATAGACGTTAACAAATGTAACGTAACAATTGTAACAGCGCTAACAATTTCTTGCATTTCACCAACCTGTTTTCTGAATGTTAAAAACACGTGTTAACGCCAAGAGTCTTGTAAATATTACAGCTATAAAAGGCTATGGGTAAGTCGTATTATTTTCTGAACGTACTGCGATGCGCTTTTGTTTTCATTTTCGTGTGCACACAGCTGAACAAATGACGGGTAAACAAAATTGTAAACAAAAGACGTGAAACAAATTTCTCATCGATGGAGAAAGAATTGTTAATTGAATTGGTGACGAAGTATAAAGATATGGTGGAAAATAAGAGGACGGATGCTGTGAATGTAAAAGAGAAAGATGTCACGTAGGAAAATATTGGAAACGTATTTAACTCAAATGCATGTGTCACTTCTAGAAACACGAAACAACTTCGTCAGTATTACGTAAATTTAAAACGAGGAGCGAAGGACGAGTGACTTGAACGTTTCAAGACGGGAGGTGGACAGTGTATTATCTACATAATTCAGTGAATTATAAAATCGCAAAGTTATTAATACTTGAAGCAAAGGCGAGATCGCCATATTCCTTTCGATGTATGTTCTAACCTCTCTTGTACTTCCACAGTAACCTTCATAGCAACTTGTTTGGACAGTCTATACCTCCGTCTGATAGCTCCTCAAAATCATTTCTCCTCATAGGCCGTACTCTATTACGAATGCCATTTAGACGGTCTTACATATAGCAAATCGGCAACAACAGCTGAGTTCATGCTCGGCATCTTGGCTATTTACAATTGTTAAGGACTTAACAACAGAAATTTGGTTTGTTAGTTTAACAAGAGATTTAAGACGAGTGTTAAGCTAACACTTGTTGCTGAAATGCAATTTTTGTTATAGCTATTGCTAAACTCGTGTTAAGCCTTAACATCTGTTGATGAAATCGGGCTTAAGAGCGTAGTTGAATTTTCTATGCTTCCAGTTTGTGTTTGATTATGATATAGTAGTTTGCGAAATTTTCTTCAGTTTCTCCTTCCTTTTTATCTTGCTTATGAGGACAGGATTGAACCTATTTGTAACTGCTATATGCCATAGCTCTTTAAAAAACTCATCATTGCTCAACGGGACATTGTGTAAGGAGTGCACTGAGAAACAAGGTAGTTAATTGATGTGAAGTTGGATTGCATCCATTTTTCTTTAATTACCTTCACATGTGGCTTTTCTATTCCAAGAATTCATATTTTGAGGTTCAGAAAGGATAAGGTGTCTTGTAAATTTAATATTGTTGCCCTGCATACTCAGAAATTTCAGAGAATCTTCTAGTTTCCAAGGAATGACAGCACAAATGTTTATCGACACGGCTTCAACAAAATTTGCAAAGTTAGGGGAAGGCTTTAACTATGTGACTTTGAGATGGTTGACGATAAGTCTTCCAAAAGAAGTGACAGGGACCTCCCAATTAATAATCCTTTTGGTTCTTGATAGAACTTACTGTTGAATGTAAAGAAGTTGTATCTTGTAGGTACCTAATTCTATTAGGTTGATGTCGCCTATTTCTGTAGAGTCTATTACAGTCCAGTATAAGTACTTTTTTCACAGAAATACTTGTGAAAAGCGTAGGTAGGTGAATTGATGCCATAGGAATATGATGGATCTCATGCTATTGCCGCGAGCCATTGTTGCGGCCGGCGCGCACAAAGACAGATAGCGTGGAGATAAAAAGCTTGCCGAAACAGATAAAGATCCTAGATAAGTGGAAGGTTTGGTTTCTTGTTTGTTACAGAACATTCGACTAATTTCTGGAACAATGAGGGAGATACAAAAGAAGCCGCGACTCGCCAGTTGAGTCAGTCAAAACGGAACTTGATAATCGTGCGCATACAGCTGTGTTTTGAAAGCGAAGTGTTTTATTTGTTGTCGGCGACCTTCTCCTACTGTAAGGATTGACCAATATGTCTTTATACGGAAATAAAGAGCATTTTCGAATTTCTGCAAACTGAACTTTTAATTCTACGAATCCACAAAGTCACACCATTATCTGCTGTGTGTACTTTCTAACTAAGGCATTAGCAAGTTTTAGACTGCACTTTTCGGTAGTTAATGTTTTGTTAGCAGGGCTTTATTAAGTAGCTTTACCCATAGCGCGACAGCCCTTAGAAAGCCAAGGCCTACCAACCCGACTGCCGGCCTCACGCCCATTTACACAAGGTAAAGGTGGGCAATCATCTAACCGATACGTGGAGGACATATGGTCAGCACCTCGACATCCCCCAGCCGGAATGTTGGTTTCCGTGACCAGGGCCGCTTACCTAGCTTAAGCTTTTCACTTTCCTCACGATGCTGAGTGGGCACCGGTCCTATACCCGGGACCGAAAATCCACACCCCATGCGTGAGATCAAACCCGGGCCGCTTTCCGTGGCCAGGAACCAAGGCATGCTGCCTTAGCCTGCTACGCCACGGCGCAGGACAAAAGTAACTTTATACATAGGTATAATTAAAATGTTTTTAGGGATTTCGTCATAGTTCGAACTAGCAAATGGCCGACTCTATGGTTGTAGTCAACAATCTCCAACATCACAAGGAATTGCCTTTGTCGGCTTTAAGGTACACTATTGATTTCCTGCATAGATTTCTTAACACCATATTGTAACTATTCTGTTTTGGCATGTAGCTACTTTATTGTCCAGAGTCCAGACATTCATTCCTGGCTTCTAATTTTATATGGGTGATAAATTTATTTTTATTCTGTGAATAACTAATGCAAGTTTTAAATACTTTCAGAAGTAGATTAGAATATTTACTTGCACATTCCAAAATTTTACAATTTACAACTTCAGTCTACATGTATTTGTCTTTACCTCGTTGCTACCTTGGCTTACATGACACCCTGGTCTTCTGTTCTGCCAGGTAGCTCTTAACCTCCATACCTCCTTGTTACTTAATTAGTCCCTTTCTTACCCCTCATCTTCTTTTCTTATATTCTTTACATTTCTTGCCCATTTGTTTTTGTTTAAGAACTCACCAATACTTCTTACATTCTTTTCCTCCCTGCTCGTTAGCATTTTTATAGCTACCACCCTCTTCTCTACTTCCTCCCATTTTTCCTTCCAAACCTTTTTTCTCCACATTGTAACCTCCTCGCATTCTGTTACATAGTGTTCTATGCTTTCTTTCCCCCCACACAATTCACAAATTCCCTTTTCCCTACCTCTTATCCCTCTTAGAAATATTGTTCCTATTCTCATCCAAGCTAGCCCTTCTCTCTCTTGCCTATTGCAGTAATCTACATATGCTTCTCGTCCCCAATTTCTTTTTATTTGCTTGTAAAATTGTAATGATTTCATATTTTCTAGACTTGTCCATATTTCGGGTCTTTCTCTATCTTCTATTCTGCATTTTACTAATTTACCCACATCGCTTATATTCCTTTTCTCTAATCTCCACATATCTCCCATTCCTATGTTTTCCATAATTCCTCCTACCTCTGCCCACCAACTATTTGAGTTCTCTAATCTTTTTTTGCTGTCTCGTGCATAATTTCATAATTTCCCCTTCTTCTTTGGCCAAACACCTATACCAAAAGTTTATTATTCTTTCCATTATTATTCCATTACCTCTTGTGTTTCCTAATTCTACTAAAGCTACTTCCCTAGATGTTGATCTTGGTAAGTCTAGTAGCTCTTTACAAAACCTACTTTCTGGAGTAAGTTCATTTCCTTTATCGTGAAACTCTGTTGAAATAAGTTAACTACATTGATTAGTCCATTATTACATCAGTTTTTCGCTTACTAAGTGAATCTAAGCTGAATTTATTCTATTTTAATGTATTCTTAATCCTTTCAGTTTTAGTATTATGAAATTATGTAATTGTTTTTGCATCTACGATTCGATATTTTGCCATATGTTGCGTGTTTACATTTTGTCTGAAGTTTAGGAACCTTCAAAAGTCTTTCTTTGTATAACATGATACTATGTTAAGCCTTTTCAAACTAAATCCTACATCGTCTCCGTTCGTGTTTGTCACCACTTTGCTTCATCCTTTTTTGATACTAATTATTCAACCTACTCAACTAGGCGAGAAAAAAATACTTAGCATATTTTCTTTTGGAAGGAAAATAAAGTCGGTAGTCACGTATAGTAGGTTTAGGTCACGTAGCACAGTCTCAAATTTGATAAAGAGGCCTTTGAGCCAAATTAAATGCTCTCTCACTTCCAATATACAGTGCGATCCATATAAACCTGAACCATATCAATAGGCCATAACTTCTGAACCAATAATAGGACACACGTACAACTTTAGGAGAATATAATATACAATTGGGAAATTACATTACACTATTTACATCTCAGAGAAAATGTCGGAAGTGTCCTCCACCAGCATCTATACATGTTTGTACTCGTCTCACCATATTCTCTCAAGTTTTACGGAAAGTATCCTCGCCAGTGTTACTTATTTCGGTTCGAATGGACTCCTTGAGAACATCAATTGTCCGTGGCCTATTCTTGTACACTCTATTTTTAGATACCCCCACAAGAAAAAATCTGGTGAGGTTAATTCAGGGGATCTGGGGGCCACAGACCTTTTGAGATTATTCCATTATCAAATAAACTGGTTACAAGTTCCATGGTGTCATTAGATGTATGGCATGTTGCTCCATCTTGCTGGAAATAACCTTCTCTCAATTTGATATCATCCAGCTGCTCGCCCGCCTCGGTAGCGTAGATGGTAGCATGTCTGCCTCACGTTCAAGAGGTCCCGAGTTCAATTATCGGTCAGAGTGAGTTACCTGGATAAGGTTTTCCGGGCTTTATCCTTATCCTTCAAGACGAATGTCGGGTAACTCTAAGCTCCAAGAACCCTGGACTCATTTGTGCATCCTTTCACCCAATTAATTCACCGTCCGATATGACTTAACTTTGGAGGACGTAAATTACAACAACAACAACAAAAATCCAGCTGCTCCAAAATTGTCTTGAATATACCCATATAAACTTCAGTGTCTACAGTCGTATCAAAGAAACTGGCACATTTAAGACTGTCAACTGTCAACAATTGTCAGTGTTGTCAATTCTCCCAGAGTCACTGAGATCATTAAAACAAATTTATGCATTCTATGAGCTTTCAAAGGGAAATTATGGCCTATTGAAATGGTTCAGCTTTATATGGATCGCACTGTAGAATGCGACGCTAAGAACCATATCAGTTAAAAGAGCCTCATAAAATGAAACAACAGACTACCATTATAAAATATATTTGTACATCACTTACCGAATCAGTGCAAAGATGGCTCCACACTTTCCCCTCGCTTGTGTCCCTGAAAGTAGAGAAAGACATTTTAGGTATATTTTAATTAAAAATAGCTTATTTATTAATATAACTGATGTATAATTTATGGATTAATAATGCATAAATGCGAAGAAACGCTGATTTACCTGTATATATTCACTAGTTATAGCACATTTTTCATACGCCCCCATAAAAATCTTCGAACATATTCATCTTTAACAAAATATTCAAAATCGTTTCCATTGAATGTGTAACTTACTTTTTAGCATCAATTAAAATATTTTCAGTAATACAGCTCCTTCCCTGCCATATCTCTTTGAAACACATACAGTAACTGTGTTTAATAGAGATAGTGAAGGATGACGAAAAACTGTATTTCGTCTTATTTTAGTTAATTGATGGAAATTAATCATTTCTCCACACTAGCCATATATAGGATAATGATTTTAATGGATAGAGTCAACATGAAAAATTCAATGCCACGGCCGGGATTTGAACCGCGGATCTACTGGTTTCCGTCCAGTTGTTCTAACCCATTGAGCTACCATGTCCAACGTACCGTCCTGACATTAAATTCTCCCGGTATTACAAGTTTATTGCATTTCTCTATAAAATATTAAGTTCCTAATAATAAAAAATCTGTTATTTTTCAATTTATTTGTTTCAATTGTGATAAAGTTTATATTGGAAAGACAAAACGTAATTTAGAAACCAGAATGAAAGAACATTTTCGTAACATTAAGTATAAACAGACTGATAAATCGGTCATAGCAGATCATTTGTGGGCATTTAACCATGAAATAAATCCAGAAGTTAAATTATTACAATATTTAAATGGTCCGATAGATTTAATGGTTTGGGAAAAGATATTTATTTTAAAAAATAAACATCATGTAATGAATTTTGAAATACTGGCAGTCGATTCTGTTTTTAAATTTGTTTCATTTTCAGATTTTGGTAGTACTGACAAAAACATAGTGACATCTAGCGACTGTAACGTTGACAGCGAGGTAGTTTAAGACACTGGCTGAGGATGTGAATAAAATTTTCACGAAATTACGATCCTAATCAATTTATAAGAAAACTTTCATCTCAAAAACTATTTGTAGTTGGTTTACTTCATCATTTCTTATAAGTGAAGTCTTCATCCCACAAACCATATCCCACAAACCATTATATTTGTATATATTTGTTTGCTTCACTGTTAATAGCTTCATATTTTACGTATTACATTATATCATTGTTCCAAAAGAGAGAAAGCTATGCTACATCATAGTATCCCTTAATGGTATCTTGTTCTGGGATGTGACATGCAATCACATAGAGCAACTGGACGGAAACCAGTAGATCCGTGGTTCAAATCCCGGTCGTGATATTGAATTTTTCATGTTGACTCTATCCATCTATTTCGTCTGTTGACTTGTGTATTTTAAAGCATTTTGTTTGTTAACGTCACTGTCAATTGGCAGGATATATATCACCATCGCCGGTGAGCCAGAATTTCATCCCGCAAGACTTACATGTGAGTAAATCTTTTAAGCATACTTAAAAATCACTGGTTTGGGCCAGGTTTGAAACCGCGACCTCGAGATCAGTAAGGTAGCGTGGTGTCATATGTAATAAGACATTAATAGTAAAGGAAGTAAAAATATTGTCAACATCAGAGAGTGTGAACTACATAAATGGCGTGTTTGTTGGTAGTGACATTGACAGATTGGGATTTTGATGATGCACCATTAAGTACAACTTCCGCTATTTCTCCAACTTCACGGAGTTGTGCCCTCGCGAGACGGGTCGGACATATTGTTACGTCAGGCCTCCTCATTTGTTCCAGCAGTTCCATGTTGAAATGACCAGTAGGTGCGCTGTCTGTCCAATATCATGTTGTGTTTTTTGTTCGTAAACATGTGTGTGTTTATGGCACATGCGCTTTCGGATGTGTCGGGTAAGTGAACTTTTATAAAATCACCTTTCATTATTACTGCCAAAGGACCTCAGTGTTACATTCACATTTGGGATATTGGTTTTCAGTATAGAGTTATGCACGATAGGATACGTAACCGTCTCAAAAACATATTTCTTCCTTTGTAATATAGTTTAATGAATGATACATATAAAAACATTTATATTATAAATGTAAATATGAGACCGTTATTAGTCTTAGGTATATATAAAATGTTTTCAATTGTAAGGCTGATTTTGAAACCAAGCAGTCATAGTTTAGTTTAGCCAATATATGAGTTAGTTAATATGCAATATAAAATATGTATAAACTTTGTATATAAAAATGAAAAAAAACGAAATCAGCAAATTATGGTCAAGAAGCCTGGTTAATAGTAATGCAGAATAATAAATAAATATTACATTCATATTTTCTTTGCCCACTACCGTTTACTGTTACACAGCTTATACAAACTATTTTTGCAATGTTGAGGTAAATGTTTGCAGAAATAGTTTCACTGTGCATGTTGTAGCAAGGATGGGGGTGGGGGGCAGACTGAAGCGAAACTCAAATGTTTTGAAGAGGGTCGTTATATGCTGGCCTGGAAATATCATACTGTTTTCCTTTCTTCACAACGAACAATTGCATGTTGATAGCACGTAAAAAATTATTCAATCTAGATCACCGGGATATCTGCCACAAAAAGTTATTTGAAATAAATTGTGTACTTTAAAGTATACTTTTAGATGTTCATATACACGGAGGAGAAGATGCAATGAAGGATTCCCATCAGTTGCACTTTGCGAAGAAATCAGATATTAGTAGATTCATGTTCCAGTGTCAGTAATTTTCTTACAATTCTTGTCACTACTGTGTATGGGATTGTAACGTGTAATTGATGCTTAGTATTAAAAAAATTGCAGCTTCATAATGAGGTCTTTGCTTTTCTCCATGGTTAATTACCATTAATATTAGAATTATTTACCTTTCACCAAACATCACACAAAATATTTTTAATACATTAGATTCAGAAATCAGTAAATCAATCAGAATCAATGAATACCTGCCCATTGGTATAAAAAATGACGGTAGATTAAACAAATATCCATGAATATAAACCAAAGTCACTAAATAAACATGTTTTCATGCATATAAATAAAGGACAGTCAAATCATAGACAAAAACAAGGTGCTAAATAAGGTGCCGCAATTATCTATGTCTTATTTATAGACGAAATAATAGACAAGGTTAAAGAAAGGAATCAGCACTGTCCGGTAATAGCAAGCAAAGAAATTCCTGGATAGTTATATATGGATGACTTAATGGTAGGATCTATAACGGTAGTAGGATTGCAGAAGGCAATAAATGAAATCCAGAAATTCTGTGAAGAGTGGGGAATAAAAATAAACATAAACAAGTCGAGAGTTATGGTCTTCAAGAAGGGAGTTAAAATAAAACAGATGAAAAGTGGGTACTAAATAGCAAAAGGGTAGAAGTGGTCAATGAATTTGAATACTTAGGAGTAAGGTTGAATAACAATGGAAAGTGGGGAGTACACAGGAGAAAAATTGAAGCAAAAGGAAGGGCGGCAATGAATGGGATAAGAATATGCAAATATGAGCTAGAAATGAAAACCAAGTGGTTAGAGAGAATGTATGAAGCACTAGTTGAATCCAAAATGTGTGCAGTGGAGATCTGGGGGGGGGGCACAGAGGTAAACAAAACTGTGGACCAAAACTACAGAAGGTTTTGTAAAGAGCTACTAGGCTTACCAAGACCAACATCTAGGGAAGTAGCTTTAGTAGAATTAGGAAAGACAAGAAGAAATGGAATAATAATGGACAAGAATAATAAAATTTTGGTATAGGTGTTTGGCCAAAGAAGGGGAAATTATGAAATTATACATGAGACATCAAAAAAGATTAGTGAACTCAAATAGTTGGTGGGCAGAGATAGGGGTAAGTATGGAAAAAATAGGAATACGAGATATATGGAAATTAGAGGAAAGGAAAACAAGCGATGTGGGTAAATTGGTGAAATGCAGAATAAAAGATATAGAAAGGCAGGAAATATGGGGAAGTCTAGAAAATATGAAATCATTGCAATTTTACAAACAAATAAAAAGAAACTGGGGACGAGAAGCATATGTAGATTACTGCAATAAGCAACAGAGAGAAGGGCTAGCTTGGATGAGAACAGGAACAATATTCCTAAGAGGGATAAGAGGTAGGGAAAAGGGAATTTGTGAATTGTGTGGGGGAAAGGAATACATAGGACACTATGTAACAGAATGTGAGGAGGTTGCAATATGGAGAAAAAAAAAGGCTTGGGAAGAAAAATGGTAGTAAGTAGAGAAGAGGATAGTAGCTATAAAGATGTTAACTGGAAAAGAGGAAAAGAAGGTAAAATGTATTGGTGAGTTCTTACAGAAAGTAAAACAAAAATGGGCCAGAAATGTAAATAATATAACAAAGGAAGTTGGGGGTTTAAGGGCTAATTAGGTAACAAGAAGACATGGAGGTTAAGAGCTACCTGACAGAGCAGAAGACCAGGGTGTCATGTAAGCCAAGGTAACAACAATGTAAAGACAAATAAATGTAGCCTAAAGTTGTAAACTGTAATATTTTGGAATATACACAATAAATAAATGATTCAATCAATAAATCAATAAATAAATAATTAAATAAGTAAATAAATAAATAAATCGTCTATGTGGGTACTTATTGAAAGCTTTTTTTTTAATTTACGCCCTCCAATGTCGTCATATCGGACGATGAATGAAATGGGTTTCAATGATGCTCAAATGAGTCCGGGGGCCATGAAGCTTAGAGTTTTCTGACATTCGTCTATCGCGATAAGCAAAAACCCCGGAAAAACCTTATCCAGGTAACTCGCCCTAACCGAGATTCGAACTCGGGACCTCTTGAACGTGAGGAAGACACGCTACCATCTACGCTACCGAGGCGGGCAGAAAGCTATTGAAAAGTACTATTCGAATTTGTGTATTAACACAGGAATAACCGTTTCTACCGAAAGTTGTGCCCATGTCGATGTGCTTCTTCACTTCTGGCGGTAACATTGCAAATCATAACAGAAAGATAATTATCAGCAATCAAAATCTAAGAGGTTGGTGTACACTGACAGGACTTTCTCTACTCTTTACTACTTCCCATTAATGTACCTATACTATTATTTTATCCCCTTTAACCTTAACCATGATAAATTGTTCTCTAGAAATTATTACAGATTATAAAATATGTACTTTGTTACGTGCAAGAGAAAATAAAACGCATGTGCTGACATTGCAGTGCAATTTTGTTACGAGCAAATGCATTTGGTAGGATATAATATAATATCACATTACCTCCAAAGGCACTTCAGCTCCATCGCAGCTCAACCTGGTAATAGTTGCGCATCGCAGTTCTACCTCGAAAAAGTTGCACATCACAATTCAACCTCGGAAAAATTGCGCATCACAATTACATCTATGAGAAGTTGCGCGTCACAGTTTAACCCGGGAAAAGTTGTTCATAACATAGGGATGCCATAATCCAAGAACCAAAGTCAAAGAGACATAGTCCAAGCGTTAAAGGCGTCGGTAAAGGAATTGTCATTATTGATGAAAATGATCCAAGCATTAGGATTCGCTTTCAGCTAAGGAATGTCATTAATAAAGAAAATTAATATTAGCGAAACATTAAACACAAATTACTACTCCTAAATTATACACAATTGTGTTACCACAGTTTGCTACTAATTTACACTAAGCTTTGCACAGTCATATTTCTCTGAGTTGAACGGAAGGAAGGAACGTGCTCTGACTCAGAATGAGTCTGTGAATACTTCTAAGCTTGGTATTTATTGACTTTTCATTTTCAACTGAAAGAACTGTAGATATTTGAAATTAACGGTTTTAAATGGAAACTTAGGCTTTAGCTTTCACTTTCAACTATTTATGCTCAAAATGGACCTTAAAATTAAATATCACAATTTAGTTTGAATTTTATTTCGAAAAACTGTTTATTGTGAACTTTGCAACGGTTTGTAAATAAAACCATATACACAGCTAATACAACATGGGGTATTTTTATATTCTTGAATTTTCACTTATAAAAATATGTCACTTCAGACACATACTGTATAATTAAGTAATGTTACATGTTCCATTTCAAGTGAAAGTCTGATATGCAAGCGCCGTTCAATAAAGAATGATCTTTTTTTTTTTTTTTTGACAACGTACCTTTACTCATCCTCATAATTTCGATGGTCCTTCTCAAAATAGTCTCCCCTGAATGCGATGCACTTGTCCCAGCGTTTCTGTCAGTCTTCAAAGACATGCTGGAAATCATTTTTGGGAGATCCTTCAAAATCTCCTGCGCAGCCTTCACCACTGCTTCTGATGATGGATAATGTCTTTCACGAAGGCGTTTCTTCAAGTTAGGGAATAGAAAAAGGTCACATGGGGCTAAATCCGGACTATATGGAGAGTGAGGAATGCACTTCACGTTGATGTTTGCAAGATATTCAGCAACAACATTGGCAATATGTGGCCGCGCATTATCGTGATGCAGCATCAAGCCTGCTTCACGGAAATGTGGTCTTTTGCGCCTGATATGGACTTGCAATGTTTTCAGGACATCCCTGTAGTATTGTCCAGTTACTGTTGTGTGTGCAGGTACGACATGCTGATAAACCATTCCATGAATATCAAAGAATGAGTTGACCATAACTTTCCCAGCAGAAGCAACCACTTTTGCTTTTTGGGGGGTTGGTGATGAAGGAGATTTCCACACTGAGCTTTGCTGATTGCTCTGAGGATCAAAATGATGTAGCCAAGTTTCATCAGCAGTGATTACGTTTGAAAGAAACTCCGGATCTTCCTCTAACATCAACTTTAACTGCATGCAGACCTGCATGAGAATGTCCTTTTGTTCAGGAATCAACAGTCTTGGAACCCATCGCGTACAAACACGTCTCATGTGTAATGTTTCTGTCACCAACGTGTGGGTGGCACCCAATGAAATGTTCAGTGTTTCAGAAAGTGATCTTAAGGTAATTCGTCGATCCTCTCTCACAATGGCAGCAACAGTGTTGATGTTTTCTTCCGTAAGAGCAGTAACTGGAGCACCGGGTCCACCTTTCTTTGAAATTGTCTCCCCTCTTTAAACATTTTAAACCACCTTCGAGCTGTGCTATAGGGAGGAACAGACTCTCCATAGGCCTCCAGTAACATTGTATAGGCCTCAACTGAAGATTTGTTGAGACGAAAGCAGAATTTCAAAGCTGCATATTGTTCCTCGCGTGTTACCTCCATTGCAGCGGTAGGCGATACTGAACATGTCTGAACTTGCCTGGTTCTCACAGGCGCGAATCAGGAGTACCAATAATGAAACTACTACGGCGTGTTTATTTCACATTAAGCTAACAGAATTTAATAAGATTGAATTTTAGTGCGAAAAATTATGAACGTAAAAAATTATGCTTATTCTTTATTGAACAGCCCTCGTATAATTTTTTTATGGAATACAATACATTCTCTGCTGAGAATAGTTAAGTAATAGAGAATATAAATAATATATCAGCATTAAACTGAATAATAGTGCAACCAGGTACAACAGTAGGGCTACCTTCAGACCAGAAGTAAATCCTAACTTTATATTTCTAAATCCAAGTATTTCTTTTGTTGTAGCCTGGAGGAACTTCGCCTGGATCGCAATTCTCTGACCTCTTTACCAAGGTCTCTGACTCGTCTACCACGGCTGAGGATTCTGTTGTTGGCATACAACAAGCTCGTTGAGCTTCCTGCCTTTCTCTCTGCCATGCGTGCACTCAACTATCTGGTAAGTCTTCATCAAAATCGTGTGATGGTTATAATTGTGCAACCTAATTGCTGCAGTAATTGAACATCTAGAATTTTAGAATGGAATGAGGTACTTCCACTAGTAATAAAGGATAATCTTACAACATTTTTGTATTTTAAGGTAATCTATCAAACTATGTTTTGCTCACGTGTGAAGAAAGAAAAGTATTTTACTTTTCGGTATATCTGTTAGTAATAATTTCCCTTAGTAATACTTAGATCTGGATGTTCCTAAAACTCATGTGACGGATCCTTAAGCTCCATGCGGTCACAACTAAAGATCTTACGAGAGATAATCAAAGACTGAGACTGAGTTTTTTCTGTAGCTTCCGTGGTAGTTTCGTATCTGTAACATAAATATTTGAAAAAAGCAGGTTTTTATGTATAATGTCGGTAGGCGGCAGCACTCTCGTATTGGTAGGTTGGTGACGCGAGAGGAACAATACAGCGCAATCAAATTCTGTTTTCGTTTAAACCATACAGCCACCGAAACTTATGTAAAGCTGAAGCAAGCGTACAGTGAAGATGCACTACCTCGTGCAACAGTGTTTAGGTGGTTCAAAGACTTCAAAGAAGGCGAACTTGTCAGTGTTAAGCAAGGTGGGCCTGCTGTGTCTGAAGTCAACATCAACACAGCTGCTGTGATTGTTCAAGAGGATCGGCGTGTAACTTTACGTAACCTCAGTGAAGTGTTGAGAATTTCATATGGCAGTGTGTTCACAATTATGCACGACCATCTTCATATGACCCGAGTTTGTGCTCGTTGGATGCCACGTCTGTTGACTCCCGAACAAAAGGCTGTGCAAATGGAGACAAGCTGTAAGCTGCTGCGTTTCTTTGCTGATGGAGGGGATGCGTTTTTTAAATCGATCATCACCGGTGATGAGTCATGGCTGCATTATGATCCTGAAGGAAAACAAGCCAGCATAGTTTGGAAATCGCCAGGTTCTCCAACACTAAAAAAGGCAAAAGTTGTTCCATCTGCAGGCAAAGTAATGGTGACACATTTTTTGACTGTAATGGAATGATTTACCAGCATACAGTTCCTCCTCACACTACTGTTACAGCAACATACTACATGTCAGTATTGGCTACACTGAGGAAGCATGTAGTTCCCCCTCACACTACTGTTACAGCAGCATACTACACGTCATTATTGGCTACACTGAGGAAGCATTCAGTTCCCCCTCACACTATTGTTACAGCAGCATACTACACGTCAGTATTGGCTACACTGAGGAAGCATGCAGTTCCCCCTCACACTACTGTTACAGCAGCATACTACACGTCAGTATTGGCTACACTGAGGGAAGCATGCAGTTCTCCCTCACACTACTGTTACAGCAGCATACTGCATGTCAGTATTGGCTACACTGAGGAAGCATTCAGTTCCCCCTCACACTACTGTCACAGCAGCATACTACTCGTCAGTATTGGCTACACTGAAGAAGCACATTGCAAAGAAACGACCAGAGCTTTCTCGGACTGGGTGACGACTTCATCATTTTTTTTACTGTAATGGAATAATTTACCAGCATGCCGTTCCTCCTCACACTACTGTCACAGCAGCATACTACTCGTCAGTATTGGCTACACTGAAGAAGCACATTGCAAAGAAACGACCAGAGCTTTCTCGGACTGGGTGACGACTTCATCATTTTTTTTACTGTAATGGAATAATTTACCAGCATGCCGTTCCTCCTCACACTACTGTTATAGCAGCATACTACTCGTCAGTATTGGCTACACTGAAGAAGCACATTGCAAAGAAACGACCAGAGCTTTCTCGGACTGGGTGACGACTTCATCATTTTTTTACTGTAATGGAATAATTTACCAGCATGCCGTTCCTCCTCACACTGCTGTTACAGCAGCATACTACACGTCAGTATTGACTACACTGAGGAAGCTTGCAGTTCCCCCTCACACTACTGTTACAGCAGCATACTACACGTCAGTATTGGCTACACTGAGGAAGCACATTGCAAAGAAACGACCAGAGCTTTCTCGGACTGGGTGGCGACTTCATAATGACAATGCGCGGACTCACGTCGCAAATCAAATCATACAGTTTCTGGCTCGATTCAACAATTCCTGTGTACCACATGCACCTTATAGCCCCGATCTTGCACCCTGTGACTTTTTTGTATTCCCATCACCAAAGGCAAGGCTTAGAGGTATTTGATTTGAGAACTCTGAAGCAGTGCTCAAGAAAATGAGGCGATTCTCAACTAATAAAGATATAATGTGACCTGACACGTGTGAGACAGCGATAATGCCGTATATAGCTGTAAAGTACGGTACGTTAAGTAGACCAATCCAATATCATTAAATTGCATTTGCTTTCTTCCAATTCGATAACGAATGGTCTCAAAAGACTGCATTGGATATTTCGATGGCTGTAACGTTCGAAATCCACAATTTGTCGACAATTTGAAGAGTTAAGTAGAGCAAGCATTCCCACGAATCTGAGGATATGCCCAGCTACAGCAACAAAGAAAGACAAGTGATAAAAGCAGAGTACATGTTGCAGAAATATTATCGCTGCACATATTGGATTCAATAAGCTCTGAATATCGGATCGCCACCATTCACTTCATCCTTAACAACTTCACGTTAGAAAGATCTGCAGTTTTCGGATTACTCATAACCTCACAAGAACAGAAACGGGTGTCTCTGCAATGGTGCCTGGAAAGTATAGAACAAACTTTATGGGAAAATATCCAAAAACTTAGTTAACATCGTCGCCCATGACAAAAGCTTGATATACCAGGTGAATCAGAAACTAGGCGACAGTCATTTGAATCTTCCCAGGAGAGCATCCATAATAAAAGAAGCATGGAAGAGAGAAGCTCATCTGTTTGTTATTCTCAGCTGGCGACGAGGTTGTTGCAGATCTGCTTCAGGAACATAAGACTGTCACTGTGCTCTGTTTAGAAGTTTGTTGCACAATGATAAAGGCTCTGCATTAGAAACAATCCAACTTCTATAAGTCGAAACTCCTCCCCTAGTAGCTTTTATGAATAATATTGTACGAAGGCAGATCAAATATAAACGGTAATTTTAATATTTTAATGCTGTTCGTAATAATTTTGAGGAGAGAGTGTCAGTATGTTGGTGGAGATATCTCGAGATGGAGTATTGCGCGCGCACGTACCGCGGAGAACGAGGCTGCGTCAGTGCGTCATGAATGAGTAAGAGGTGCACAGGTCTGTTGCGCAACGCAAAATCATCAGATTTCTTGTAAAAAGGGGGACCAAACCATCGGAAAATTTGAGACAGCTCCGCGCACAGTTTGGGGCAGAAACAATTTCGCAGATTGGAATGTATGAGTGGGGTAAAATTTTTGTGGCGGGAAGAGAAGCTGTGGAAAATAAACCTCATAGGAGGATACCGCGGGCAAGCATTACTGCAGACAACATTGTTGACATTTGTGACATTATTGAAGAACATCGGTGCATAAAATTATACAAATTGTTTTTCCCTAGGAATAAGTTACGGAAGTTGTTGCTGTTGTTTTTGTAATTTACGTCCTCCAACGTTAAGTCATCGGACGATGAATGAAATGATGCTCAAATGAGCCCGGAGTCCATAGAGCTTATATTTACCCGACATTCGTCTTTCAGGATAAGGGAAAACTCCGGAAAAAACCTTACCCAGGTAACTCACCCTGACCGAGATTCGAACTCGAGACCTC